>JAPYZN010001824.1:0-14372 GCA_030522865.1 Psyttalia lounsburyi | reverse complement strand
ATCTGACTCATGTGATTATAATCCTCGCCTTCGGCTCGGATTATAAAGCCACATTCGTCAAATAATACTTTCATCGCCTGGTGACATAATGTACTAATTCGCTTCAAATATTCCAACAATTACTGATCTTAACAAATTGTCAGATATGAATTTTCGAAAGAAGATATTGCCGAGATGCAAAAAATAAAAAGCGAATGTTGCTACTATTAAAAAACAAAATCCACAATATTTTTCCTCAACATGAAAAACTGGAATTACTCCAGGGAATGCCGAAAAATATCCCCCTCGACTTTACCATACAATTTCATTCATACCCAAGAAATATCATAAGAACATAACGATAATTTGTCTCTGTAGGAGACACAGCATATGTGCCGTCCGGGGTTCATCCCCCCGGGGGACCAAGATAAACAAAATGCGAAATTCGAGTTGGTGGCTGTATTTCTTATACTTCCGTCGTGAGACAGGAGGCATCGTGAAATAAGATCCGTCTCCTTCCCGAACGTGTCAGAAAGATTCCTCGAGTTACAGAATCTTGAGAGCTGGAGGGATATTCCGGGAGCCCATGGGAGTCAGTGGGGCAGGTGGTTGTACGTCATGATTCGTAAAAGGGACACTGTAACTTCCTGAAACACGTGGCTGTCATCAGCTACGTCAATCATCACCGACAAGCTGGGCACGAGAATCTGTTATGAGTTGTTCCAAGTGGTCTTAGCATGTGTCAAAGTTTTCAGCGTTAAATTAGAATGAAAAATTGAGGGTCGGAGTTACTGCGAGTGGCAACAGTTTCATTGAGGTTTAATCATTAATCCAAACGTGTAAATTACTTGACAAAGTAGTTTCACTTATTTCCAGCTCATTTGCTAGGCCGAAATTCCCAAATTAATTTCCGATTAAACGACTTCCATGACTGGAAACGTGAGAAAATAATTATTTTCAAATTCTCTCACTCTGAGCTTTTCAAAGCAGAGTAAACGTAATTAATTATTTTTCTACGTCTACACAGTTTTATTTAAGCTGTAATGAGAGGCTGGAAAAAATTGTGGGGGCAATTTTTTGGTTATTTTCCTCAGAATTCGAGACACCAGAAAAAGGCATTAATGACGAGTATTTTTTTAAACGTCTGAAAATTGATTTTTTTTTTCGCATAATTCAGGGTAATGAGTGGAAGTGTATACACGCCTTCAGGAAGTCGAGTAGTGATGGTTGGTTAACTCGACACCACGTGTCAACAGGGCATTTGGGAGTGAAAGCCTTCATTTTTTTTCATGTCAACCATGTGTTCCTTCCGTTTGGGACTAATGCTGGAAAGGCATAACGAGCACTGATGGGGTGGGGACAAACATATTGCCCACTTACTGGAATTTCGATTCATTGAAAGTAGAGGAGAGAGAGGGAACAAAGTGGGCATTAGAACGGGCCATTAGTCCTAGTCAGTGGAATTGATCACACCATTTCGAGGGATTTAAGGTAATTGACATGTGTCTTCCTTTAATCGCGACAGGGGAAACATTCTCTACCACCAAATTATCAAAAGTCAATACTCAATAATTTTTTGGCGAATTTTCAATGAAAAAATTGCACAATTCTTGCAGTTGTTAATTTTTGACGTCTAATCATTTGTTGTTTTATTGAATTTTGATGAATTTAAATATATTTCCACATTTTTATCCACTGGATTCCGCCACTCGTTTCTTTTCCCCTATACAAAAATATTGACAGCAAATCGTCTGTAAAAAAAAATGCAGTCGTCAAGAAATTTATGGTCCTAATAATAGTTGGACTGTTCGCTCCGTAATATCGACTGAAAGAACCCCGTAAATAGTCTAGTACTCCGGACTCACTATTATATTGGTAGGATGTCGATTACGAGTCAGAGTCGTACAAAAGAAAATTTCGACAGGTTACTTTTTTTTTCCCAGAGCATTACAGTAGCCCATAGCCGTGCGACGAATGGCCCCCTGCGGACTATTGGTATGTTCAGCACCTTGCTTCTCCCATTCTCTCTGTCCCATTGGGTTAACACTGTGTACGATCTCCTTCTATTGGCCGACCCAAGCTACCTCGTTTCGCTTTTCAAAATTTACGATCGCCTCCCCCTCCCACCCAACTCACCCCCGCCGCCGACCGCGCGAAGCCAACGAGAGAAACATTATTGAGTTTACTTCCGAAAAGTTCGCACTCTACCAGACATTTCCAATCGGTTACGCCTAAATACCCGGTGTCCGTGAGAAATTTTCCACTTTCCATTTAACGCAGGAAAAAGGCATTAGTCTCTCTCGTTTATCACTGAAAGATTCGTCTTCAAGTTTTAACGCCCTCTCGCCGCAGTTGAAACGATTTTTTCCCCTCATTTGTAGTGTTTTTATTTATTTTTACGCCGGTAATGCTTTAACGCGGCGGAAAATTATTTTTAATCCTCTATTTATATTTGTTTATTGCATTACTAAATAATAAAGACTTTAAAGATGAGTGTCGGACATTTTTCATCTGTCGGCTAGCACTGAAATCCTACAGTTGTAAAAAATTTTGATTGCATATTTTTATTAATTTCGTAATAGCTAATTAAAATTATGGAAAAAGTGAGGATTAATTTGTTGGATTATTCGGGTTTTTTCGGGCAAAAATTTACTGTTCATAGTTAATTGCATCACTAAATAATAAATTCTTTAACAAAAAAATGTTATCAACTTTTTCATTTGTCCCAATTATTTAAAAAATTGTATGTACCTATTTATTAATTTTGCAATAGCTAATTAAAATTATAAAAAGGCGAAGATGCATGAGCCACCGTTGCAACCATTTTTCCCCCCATTTGTACTATTTTTATAATTTTTTTTTTTTTCACTGATACTTTAACACTGCGGAAAATTATTTTCATCCTCTTATTTATATTTGTATTATTCTACCTGAGAATTGCTTTCGCCCGGTAATAATCTCGCCCGCTGTTTAGATTATCCCCGAGTCTCGTGATACAAAAACTTTTCAGCTTCCGACTTTTGTGTAATGAAAAAATACGGTAAATAAACTGCCGGTGGAAAAATAGAGCAACTGCACATTGTGTATTGCACATAATTTTTCATTTCTATCTTTTGTGCGGTGGACGAAAAACTACTTTGCACATAAATTTGTAGGTGTGTATATACGTATAGATTTTTTTTTTTTTTTTTTTCGGCGAGTTCACATTTATTTCGGGCGGAAAACTTCGACGCCCGTTGTACGTGGCTCGATTACCCAGTGGGAATTCGATGGGAAAGTCGGGTGAATCTATATGTTATGGACAAACGATTTAAGACGTACTAAATAGTTCTAACGTTTTATCAATTAAATTAACGCTCTTTCCTCTCAATCTGGGGGGATTTATCTGCCGGCAGATCTCCCCGGAATATTTGCATGAATTTCACCTGAATTTCATTCCTCCATTCTAATTCAAATTGCAAATGGAAATTTATATAAATTTTCCGTTTTTCCGAATATGAGAATTTCCGTGATATTTTTTAATATAATAATAATACTGTAAATAAATTCAATTGCCATGTTTTCTGGAGACCACTCCAGTGAGACAAAAATTCTGAGATAATAATTACCGTTATTTTGTGAACGTCATATTTATTTAGGTTCTGAGTAAATATTCTCTCCCTTCATGTTTGAATATCCATAATTATCTGAGTAAATTTGTTCTTCAATTAGAAACTTTCAGAAACCATTTTATTTTCTAAATTAATTCCCAAAATCATCTTTTCAAAACTGAATTAAAATATTTTTCGGGTAAATTTATTTGAAACGTTTAAAAAAAATTCTCATCTCTTTTTTTTTTTGTTCATAAAATTTAATTAAGATTAATCTTTTATTCCTCACTAAGTCTGAAGATTACCTTGACCCTCTTTCAACGGTTGAGAGGCTGCTGAATGAAACAAAAGTGATCTCGAGAAAACTTTCAAGATGAAAGACCACTCTCGAAAATCCTGGGGAAAACTTATACAAAATATGTATTTAAGGTACAACAGAGTGAGCACACAGTCGTAGACGATTACACGACACTTTTCGGAAAGTACTTCGTCTCGTCTATTCACCATCCAACTTGAACATCTCCGTCACTGGTACATACCAAATCCTCCACTCCCCCCCTGCCTCATTCATTTTCCGTAGCTTCATTTCTGGCTATTCGCTTTCATCTTTTACCCTGGGGCACTAATTCCGTCTCATGTCTATCTCTTTGACGTTTATTATGAAAGCGCGCACTCAAAGGACATCCATGGGAGTATGTCAAGACCTTGAGAGACATTTTGTACTTTATGAGTGCAATACCAATGGCTTGTTTATTACTTTATTGGTTTCAGAAATTTTTTGCAAAAAAAAACGAAATTTTCGTGTCTTCGGAATTTTTCCGAATTTCAGTAAAACTTTCTTAAAAATCAAACAATTCGATTGCCACTAGTCGGAATATTTTATTACCGGAATTTTCTTGCTCAGGTAGACTACCTGAGCGGGGATGCAATTATAGTGCACTTGAAGTGTGTATTAATCCTGATCGCACTGGCGGCTCTCAGTCAAAAATAATATTTTGGGTTGTAAAGTGCCTGCCGACTGCGTAAATAAACAATTAATAGGATTTTTTATCGGTTATAATAAATTCTGTTGATTCATTTTGTTTTATATTCCAATAATCAGTGGTAAGTAGAAAAATATTCAATGAAAATTGCTGTTGTTTACGAATTAATTGATTAATTAGGAAAAAGTGGCAATTGTCCAATTCTGCGATGCGTTTCGTAAAAATTATTTATTCCAGAAAATTTTAATGACTTCGTCGAATTTTTTTGGGGGAAGACTGGAGACGAAATTGGCGGAAAACCCTTGACGCCAGCAGATTAAGTGAATTATTTCCTAATTTTTGTTGAATATGTCTAAATAATGAAAAATAATTCTGAAAGATTCTCATTTTAAACTCAATCTTCCACTCAATTTCCCCGAAAATCTCAACAATCTCAACAATTCGATAGTCTACCATAACCTGTCCTATATTTCGGATGTCTCAAAAAACATTTCCTTTGAACGCGGCATTTCTCAAATGTGGCATTCACCCGAGAGCTCCTCACGGCAGAGCAAATGGGGTGTTGTAGAATTTTTTCCCTTCTTCTATTCCGTGAAAAGCACTCGGGCAAATCCTCAGGATATTCCAGCGGTCGAAAATCATTGTTCGGTGGCGACTGCCACTGAAAAGCATTTACAGTGATCATGTCGAGGAGTGTCAATACTCCATCAAAAGAAGAAGCTGTCAAAAAAAAAAATTTTTTTTTTGCTGTGAATGAAAACTTTTATTTTCATTCGAGGGAGAGAGAAAATTAAAAGCATTCTTTCGTGAATAGTGCGGACAGTTGATATGATAATCCACGATGGATTTTGTTGGAAAGTTTTGACATTATGGGGTATTAAAACATGGTAATCCTTTAATGCGATTATATACGAAATGTGTAAAGTGTCCTATTTTCTTCTTTACACTGTCCCGTACGTATTCATCTGCGGAAATTTTTGTTTGGTATCATCCGGACTGAGTTCGGGGGATTGGAATGAATTTAAATTATGAGATTTATTTTACATTGAATTTTAGATGAAGAAGTACATGTGAATGTTTAATTATTGCGAATAAAGTCGGGAGAGGGCTCTCAAATGACACTTCCGCTTTTGTAATAACAATTATTTAAAGCTTGTATTTTTAAATAAAACCATTCCATTCATTTTAATTTGTTTGAAAAATTTTAATCCGACAGATTTTTTTTATTCTACCGAGAAAAAAGACAATTTTGGAAAAAAAACACTTGCCCAAGCCGGCTCTGACACAGAATCCGAATCTAATTGAGAATAAAATTATAAATTCAAATCTCCTGTAAAAAAAATTTAATCTTTTGTATTGATCCTTAAAATAAATTCTAAATTCTCGTACTTATCTATAAAAAAAAATTATGAAATATAAAATAAAATCGTCCAATTCTACTTAATTAAAATTGTAAGGATTTTTTTGGCCTCAATATTAAATGCCTAAGTAATCGTGAATATTATAATTCCAAATGAAATTGCGGGGGACTCTTTGAGTAAATTTCAATGGTATTCCAACATTCCGAATCCCCAAAACAGCAATATTCTAATTTCAATTTTGTATGATCAATAGAAATTGCTTGAATGAATTGAAATGATACGGATTATTCCCAATTGAATTTAATTTAGATGAACAAGTGAATAGGAAGTGAATACTGACGCTCACGAGGTTATGGAATTAAAATTAATTCCAGTTATTCTCTTTTCCCTAACAATTACTCAGCGATATCCTCCACACAGTGGGATCATTCTTCATTTCACCGAGTGAATGTGATTAAATAACAATGAGAAATAATAAGTTAGTCTCTCTCCTCCAATATGAATTATTGAACATTGTCGTTCTCAGAATGAGGGCTTCATTCGAATCGTGTGACGAATAAAGCCAATGCGGGGGCAATAAAATATAATTCAACTTCTTAATTCCCCCCCGATTATCAATTGAAGTACATGTAGAACTGGATTGAGAATGTCAGTTGATTGGATTCACTCATTTGTTCTGATGATTCTCGTGGAGTTTCAGAATTACCAAGCATTCAAACATAATCTTTTAATGCGATTAAACTGAAAATACGTGTAATGTTCCAGTTTGATATTTCCACTCTGCTGGAGCTGCATTGAAATTCAATTAATCCACTGGCAAAATTAGGGTCTAAAATTAAGCCACTTTGTCTTGTATTTTATTTGCAAAAAATAACGGCTTATTTAAGTCATATTTTGGATAGAAAAAACAAAAATTTGCAGTGGTTTGAATCCAGAATTGGACGATTGAAAAATATTTAATGCGAAATCGCGCGAATAATTTACTTCCATCTGCAATAAATCCGCGAATGGGATTATTGGTCTGAATGTGATCATAAAATCACAGATAATTTGCATTATTTAGTCCTCGAATATCAGTTATTTATCCATCCCGTTGGATTTATATTCATTCGCCGCATCGATTGCACCGAAAAGACCAATTCATTTAGTCTCTCATGATTTCCGATTGCTTTTGGAAATTTTAGTGGCTCTACAGAGCCACAAATTGAATTCATGGAAATATTCCGGTCAAAATGTGAGATATTCACTCGTTGGATTTCCGCATGGATTCTTAATAGTCCTAATGGAGTTTCGGGATTCTTGGGTATTAAACATGATATTCTGACCGAAGTGAATTCAAAATTGATAGCGTTTCATTCCCTTCATCCTGTGACATTTGATTCGACGCATAGAATTTTCAGTGAATATCTATAATGAGAATAGCGGCCATTGTTCCACCTTTTGTCATGGGAAATGAATCATTTTCATGCATCGGGTTAGCGAAAAAATTACTTGAACGAGAGATAATTTATTCTGTCGATTTTATATATATTTTTTTTTTCAGCTGAATTCATCTTTTGGCTCACCGAATTTTTATGAATTTTTAAATAGACAAGGGAATATTTTGTCTTGATTAAAAAAAATCGTTGATGTAAAGGTGACATTCGCGATTTATCTCTCTCGAAAATATCAATTATTTGGAGTATCTCCGCTCGGTGAAATCTATATTCGGCGACTGAATGAGCCCCCATTCAATATTCAAATGCAAAAAAAGAGGATGTGTCATTTACCTTCTGACCATTCAGCGGAGTCACTCGATATTCCATTAAAGGCATGATAATGTGGTTTGTGTGCGCGTATTATTCCGGGTATATTGAGGTTAAAATTGAAGATGACAGTTGATTGGATTCAACCATTGATTTTTCGTGGTTTAACCGAGTTTCGACATTCGGAAATAGCGAAACAGGATAATATTCAGATAAACGATTCTATGTCATTTGGTTTCCGAAAATTGCATTTACTTGGGGATGATTTTGAGAAAATTCATGATACTAACGATAAATAAATCCACGTAGAGAGATATTCAATAAAAATTATCAACAAAAGATCTAATGATTCCGCTTCGAAACGTAATCTGGGAGCGAAGTAAATTTTTTTATGCCATAGGTTAGAATCGCGTGATTACGGGCACAATGACATAAAATATTGTATGAAACTTGGGGATGATTTTGAGAAAATTCATTATACTAACGATAAATAAATCCACACAGAGAGATATTCAATAAAAATTATCGACAAAAGATCTAAGGATTCCGCTTCGAAACGTAATCTGGGAGCGAAGTAAATTTTGATATGCCATAGGTGCCCGTAATCACGCGATTCTAACCTCGCTTCGCTCGGTTAAATCGCGGAGTAATTTTTTTTTTAAATGTCAATCGTCACGTAAATTTGACGATTTGTTTGGTAATAATTACTCAGCCGTCCGGGGCCTCACGGCTAGCCATGGGGCCCACTTAGGGCAACCTTTTACAACCTCTTCTTGAATTTTTCTGCAACGTTCCGTAAAAATTTTTAAACATCCAAGAAATTTTATCCTCTAAGGTAACCCAATTTTTGGAATTTCTGTTAAATTTCCTTCCAGAGCAATTTCCTCTCTTTATCCTATTTTTTTGGTGACAGACCTTCAAATTTACAAAACATAACCGATTTATTCTCTTCAATTCCCCTGGAGATTTCGCGAATTACTCCGCAATTTCTATTGAAAATTTCCCTCCGCCCGAGTTTCCCTAAATTTTCGTGCACTACAAATCCGACAATTGCAAATTCCTCACAATTAAAACATCTTCATTACCACATCACCCGATTTAATGAATCTCCCCATAAAGTGACGTCAAAATGAACATGCCATTTTCAATGCGAAATCCTGTCCTATTCAAAGGCATCCTCCGCCAGCGGGAGGAGTGGCCTTAAAAAAAATAAAATTCCGCCTCTCGATATTCCATTAAAGGCATGATAATGCGGTGCCCCTGTACACGTATTAATCTCCCTATATTGGGGTTAAAATTGAAGATGCCAATTGATTGGATCCGCGCATTGATTCCTGATGGTTCTGGTGGAGGAGACCGCTGTGGCTAGTGTCTATCAATATTCAGTTATGGTAAACCGAGGGGTCACCCACTACCGCCGTATACCGTTGGACCTGCTTCGTATTCACGTACCCCTCCTTCTTCACTCGCCCCCCCCCCCTCCCCCCCACCCGCCTCCTTCTGGTTATATACACATCTGTATGGGCAACCAACATGTACTAGAGGATATAATAAGCGCCACTGTACACATACAACACATACGTTTTGGTCAAATGTGATACATAATGTGCATATCCCTTCTGGCAGTACCAATGTACAAACCCCCTTACATGCACGTGACACATGTACCTAATGTATAATCTACGATTGTTCGTAAGAATCGCGGATGGAGGCGGCTGGTGGGAGTGGGTGGGCTCGTTACCGGAGATGAAATCAATTTCAAATCACGGGAAGTCATTGTATCCGCTGGAATAGCTGGAAATTAGTGGCTTCCAGGCGACTAGAATAAATCGATTATCAGGGATTTTTCATTGATGATAGTGGTGCGGATTTGGTGGAGTACTTGCCAGCAGTTGTGTGGGGGTAATACAGGGAGAGAAATATTTGAGAAAAATTAGGGAACGCGTGGCGTCAATTGTTTTCCGAAATTTTCTGGAAACTCCATTTACTCCATAAATTTTTTAATCAGTCGCCGAAATAATACGACTAGGGGACGTTATTTTTTGGGAAGGGGTGAAATGTAACAGAAATTTCAGGGGTTATTATACCCCAGAATAGAAAAATTCCTGGATATTTAAGAATTTTTGAGGAACGGTCTAGAGAAATTTCAGATCATGTCGTTAAAGGTCACTGGGACTCTTGGCTGGCCATGAGGCCCCAAATGGATGAATAATTTTTAGGGAATAGCTCGGAGAATTTACCTGAGGATTAACATTTTTTTATCGAATTTTACCTCGACCTTAGATTTCGTTTCGACGGAAGCGTCCTCGAGAGCTCACGCGAAAGAGAAGATTCTCTCGCGAAGTCCGAATTATTTGGTTTGGGTTTTTGGAAGAGACTTGGGTTGAGGGCCCCGGATAATTAGGATATTATTTTAATTAGTCGTTAATTGCAACCCTTCCCTCCCTCAACCAAATTCAGGTAAGACCGTCCCCTTCTCTCTAATTATTTTTTGTACTTTCGATTTTTTTATTCGCTCGTTTCTTCGAAGAAACTCTTTCTTTGGATTATTTGAGGGTATTTTACAATCAATCGGGTCGCGTGATTTTTTGAGGTCATTAAAATTCTGTCCCTTTGATCACGTGATATGAACGCCAGTCCGAAGTCCCAGTGTCACTCAATCATCATGTGACATCGTGACCGAGGGGTGAGACTAGTCAAGCTTTATCTAGAACCAACACACGGCTTTTCGTGGTGATATCGTCGTCTATTCAGTCGCCTAGTTCTTCGACTCGAATGAACTTTAAAAAATCAATTACCGGGTGGGCGGGCGCCGATAAGTCCCTGCAGGCTTGTGGAGAAGAAAAAAAAAATATATATGTATTCCGAGTATAAGATATGAATGAGAGGAGGGAAAAAAATAAATTCACCAAGTTAATTATAAGTTGGCTTGCGCCGAAGGGGAGAGAAAAATAAACAAGGATAGTTATTAAAAATTTACGTAGGCGTAGACTCATGTTTATTCGATGACTGTTGTTGGCGATAGGGGAAAGGGGAGGGAGAAATAAAATGAGGAGAAATGGTACCAACTGCCCAGAGACTCGATCGCTGAGCAATGCTTGGTGAGCCGGAGAACTCAGTCGTGCAAGAAATTAAATATTATCCCCCTGCGAGGTTTAACCCCCTCCCCTCCCCCCCCCTCCCCCTCCTTCTGTACTCGTATCATATATCAACTATCGTCACGAAATTTTATTTATTGTATTGTCGACGGGGGTAGCGGCGAATGTATCACTTGGGAATTTTTTTTTTTTGATCATTTCATTCGAGGGATTTAAAAACAAAAATTTTGCTTTCAAATTGTGGAATTGGAATTCGCTGAAAATATATTCCGTGTCATTGTCCTGAAAATTCAAGAATACCTTCGACTGAATTTTCTGGGTTTGGATTAATTGTCAGGGGCAAAGAAATCTGAAATTTCCAGTCCTCATTGATTTTTCATTATAATCGGGAATTTTTAGGGACAAAATTCCTTGAATATCGAGGGAAAATTAAAAGCGATAAATATTTCGGAGAGGTCCACTGGAAAATTGAGAGAAAATTTTTAAACAGTATTTTCTGGGATTTTTTAAAAATATACCAATTATTGTCATCAATTTTCCGAGAATTGACAATTTAATATAAATATTGATAGTTATTGAGGGTTGAAAAAAATTAATGAATGAACAATTTTCCGCAATCAGGATTTTCTTCAGGGGATGATTCCCCACCGTTGATAACAATCCCCCCAATTTTCCGTGAATTGTTCTCCACGTGTCCCCTTATTTTTACACTAATAATCGCATTAATTGTAATTCAATCTCAAACTTTAATCAGTCGCCTCGATCTCCACCCACTCGTGTCAGTGACAACTAATTTATTAAGTTAACGTGTAAAAACGCACAATGAATGGGTACCGCTTTAGTTTGGGCTTTTCGTTAAAGTGAAAGAGACCGAATAGAGACGGCGAGTTCACCGCAAAGTGAGTGTGAGGGAGGTGAGTAAGAAGGGAGAGAAGAGAATGCGAGAGGGACAAGAACGCGAGGGCTTCTCTTGCAGGGATAATCGATGGAGCTGCGCACAGGGTCTCTTCCTCTCAGCCCACGCTCTCTCCTATTCCTCTTGCGTCCTTTTGCGATCGATCTCTTCAGCCCAAAAGTTCGGTGTATTCCGCCGTTTATTCATGCATCCTCGCCCAATGTTTACAGTAACACGGTTAACGACTACTAAATAATATTGCAATTATTCAATACCTGCATTGATTAACCCCTTAACCCGAATAATTCGTAACATTTGTTGGGGAAAATGTTCAAAGGGAATAAGCAAACTATTCGACTCCCCCAGAATTCAATGAATTTGTAGAAATGTTTTGGGCCGCCAGCAATTTCTTTCTTTCGAATCAATTGGAATTTGTAATTAGGAATCGAGAACCCCTGACGGAAGTAATTGACTCGCTAATTGTTGGATAATTGCGTTTGGAAATATAATCATTGTTCGTGCGTGCCGGGAATCACTGGAATTTTCAGGGCACGGGAATGTTAGCGCTTTCCGAAAATCAGCCATGAAAGTTCGGAAAGAAATTTTTTAATTGTTTACTATCCCTAATTAACGTGAATTTTTGTATGGATTTTTACTCAAAAATCTGTTGAATAATAATCAGACGATTTTGTTGATTAATTTTCGATTTTCCAGAAATCACTCGCGAAATTTGAGGAAAATATGTTGCAAATTTTAACAATGACTGATTGACGTGAAATTTCAATTTATTTTGCTACTAAAACTTCCGCCTAATTCCGGAATACCTAGACAATAATTTTTTTAAATTTTCAATTGAAGAAAAATTTAAGTTGAAGTGTTGTTCAATTTTGGCGATAATTTTGAGGATGTTAAATTAATTTTTTAATTGGAGGAATTTTTGGAGATTGTTGACGAGTTGAAAAACTTTGTGGATACTTTTTAAACAATTAATCCCCACATTAGCTGCGAAAAGAAGCAGACACGACGAAAAGGACGGCACAGAGTCCACAAATATCTGATCATTGCTTATTACAGATGTTCTCATCGACCATATCAATAAATTGATTTCAGTAAACAATAGCCTCGATTACGATAACGCCAAGTATCGAATGCGTCTGCGCCCTGAATTTTCGCGGGGTTGACTTGTGGCCGGAGTGATACCGAGTTCTCAGTCGAGTCGAGAATCCGCTGGCTCACGGGACCTGTCCCTCAACCCAAAATCGTCCCGCGAAAATCCCCTCGTTATGTCTCTCTCGATTTTCACTCGTGTCTAACTCCCCATTAATTTGCCTAACACCCCGGGATGAGAGTGTCAGTCAAAATTAATACTCCGTTATCAGTATTTTTTCAGTCTGGCAACGGTTTTATTATTATCCATGAGGGCCAATGCTCACGGCGAGGTGACTCGTGGTGGAAATTTTAAAGATTCATGATTTTTTATGCAAATCACTACTGCTAATTACCCAAACGACGAATGATTGATGATGATTTCGAGTGATGATGAGTCGGGATGAGAGAGCGAGCGGCTCATCCTGAACCAACAACACGAGTTTCAAATTCTACGGAGTGTCTTCGGCTCCTTCGACTGTGTTAACTCGATGGACTTGATCAATTGAACAAATGATTCAGCCGTCGGAGACAATCAATTGAGAACGACGTGATGATTAATACCGCCATTAATTCAAGCCTGAGTAAGTATTTCGTGTGAGAGAATGTTCATTTTTACCAAAATTTCATTTATCCTCCCCAAAATGCTCAATTAAATTGACTATTTAATTTATGTAAAATTAAATGGCCAATTAGTCGTCAAAATCTCACACATTTCGTCCAATTAATTCGACGATGACATAATTTATGAGGACACTCTGTCTAGATTTTTTTGTCTCGCGTTGAATTATCGAAATGGCAAAATTGTTTTTTTTTTTTTTCATGGCGACCGCTCTAGACACTTGATCTCTCAATGTTTACTCTCGTCCACATGCTCGCATTGGCCACGTACTGCGGTAATAAAGCCGGATGATGGATCATCCCCGACCGGTTGTGGGTTTTAACTCAAAATCCATTTCAAGGAATTGGTCCATTTATGGCGTATTAACAGTATCCAAGTTGAAATTACGTGTGACATCTCAGTTTAATTTATATATCCAATGGGTTACTCGTCGTGAATACTCCATTTTAGAAATACACGACCCACTAAATATCTCCCGAGCGTACGTTTACGAGTGCCAACACTCGGAGCATTGGAGCAGTTCCAACTCTTCTCCACTGCAAAACGAAACGTCGTCATTTGTGCGGTTTCCCTCTCTCGGCCTTTTTTTTTTTCTTCTCTTGTTATTATTTATTTTGCTCCAGTGGTTATGTATTTCTTGTGCGCTTGTGGATGCATTCTTGATGCACGAAATATTAAACAATGGGGGGAGCATTCCGGCGACACGTGCATACATCTTGTCTCCATTTTTTGGATTTTTTTTTGTCAATTTGAGACGCTGGCCGCTGAAAATATGAGATGAGCGAATTTGGAATGGCTTGGGGGGAGTCCTGGCTCGAACTATTTCAGGGAGAGTTCCAGTAATTTTTATTTTTTTACACTGAGAGAAAAAATTTTCTCTGCCGAAAATATATTCATTCTACTCAAAAAAATCGATGATATCGATATTTTCCACGTGATAATGTAGGCGTTTC
>JAPYZN010001823.1:0-16074 GCA_030522865.1 Psyttalia lounsburyi | reverse complement strand
CACGTGCTTACCACCCTCGCCTTCGGCTCGGGCGGTAATTCTGCACGTGAGCAAGCCTCCTTTATTTTACCTCCCTAGGTGAGAAATATACTATTTTTTCACTTGTTACGAAATATACTATTTCATCTCAATGTGTCGCAAAAGTACTTTTTATCACCCTGTGTCAGAAAAGTAACTTTTCAGTCACTCGACGCGAAGCGGAATTGTATATTTCTTAACAAGTGAAAAAAAAATGTTTTTGGCGAGTGGGAGGTTTATATTATGAGCCGAAGGCGAGTGATATAATCCCACGAGTCAAAAACCACTTGTTTCACGAGTTACGAACATAATTTTTCATCTCAATGTGTCGAAAAAGTACTTTTCAGACATAGCGTGATAAAAAAGTACTTTTTCGACATATTGAGATGAAAAATTATGTTCGTAACTCGTAAAAAAGTGTTTTTTAACTCGTGGGATTATACTCCCCTTCGGCTTCCCACTCGCCAAAAACCATTTTTTTTCACTTGTTACGAAATATACTATTTCAGTCACTCGACGCGAAGCGGAGAGTGACTGAAAAGTTACTTTTCCGAAAGCGTGATGAAAAATTAGAAAATGGGTTGAAAAATGATCCACGACCCAACTATTATTTAGCGTTTTATTTATGCAACATAGAAAAATCACAGATGATGTAAATCTTTGTAATATCATTAGACAGATCAAAGCTCGTAGAATTGAAATACTATTATAAATACTAACAAGATGAACACTATCAATTTCGAAAAAAGAAAATCAGGAATGATGAATGGTTGTCAACATGATTATAAATACAAATTTGTCGCAGCTATATCTTAGAAATTTGCCCCTGTCCTCCCCCGAAATTTAGGCAAAAGTGCCGAACCGGTGCTAATACTACATTCATTCAATTATTAGAATTAGTATGGCCACCGAAAATTACAGCTATTCTTTCGAAAAGCGTCTCTAGTCCCTAAATGTCTAATAAGGACGAATGCGTTCGTGGATGACCAAAGTCAACGTAAATACAAATTATGTGCGTGTAATGAGAAATGCCCGCGCTCAAAGGCCAAGAAGATATGAAAAGCTTGACATTTTCGGCAGTGAACGCTCCAAAATTGGAGCCTATTAGAATTTTTGCTTTGTCAGTTTAGCAAGGAGATCCATCTCATGCTGTGAGAACGACTTATTCATAATCTGCATATAATCGTAGAAAATTTTCTGCTTCTCCTCCTGCTGAAGTAGCTCCCACTCCTCCTCGAGTTGACGCAGCAGAAGATCCCTCTCAGCTTTTTCATCGCTGATGGAGTGCTTCTTGTCCTCCTCAGCCCACACGTTCCACATGAGCTTGGCCTCTTCACTGTGAGTAACATCAACAAAATGTCAAAAAATGCAAATGAGGATGAAATAACTAAAATGGTTTTTGCAATGAATAATGAAGTAGATTAAATATAATAAGCGCCAGGTACATTAAACAAACCTGAACGCTCGGATGATCGCCTATTTGCGTTCTATTGAGAAACAAACTTAGTAGCTTTTCATTTCGTTGAGCTGTGACAGTGATTTTGGCACGAGGTGGTAATGAGACTCGTGTATATATTCACTCATGCATATTCAATGAATCAGAGTATGATCATTGCGAAATCAATCTCAAACCCTTGGCATTGCAACCACAAATTTTGATCTTTTAATTCCTGAAGTGACCTATGCATGCGGCTGTGGATCCTACACTGTACCGCATTTGCACCCCTATAGAACATAGGAGTTGACATGGGAAACCACAGAAAAACCATGTCGGTACAGACGGTCACTCTATTAGCGACCTCCGCTCGCCGGAGTCTAAAGAAAAAATTTAATCACCGATTTCTGGTACTTTTAAAAATATAAGGTAATGTCAAGCCTAGCGAAGAGAAGCTATTTATAATCTATTTCCTAATCGATGAATAATCGAAGATGACCCGGTAGTAATTTATTTTCTGCTGCTGGATTATTCTGGAAAATGAATAGAAAAAACAATTACCTGTACATCTGCGATTGCACACAGAACTTCTCTCGAGTAGCGAGCTGCTTATTGCGAGCCTCAATGCTCCTCAGCGCCAACTCCTTCAGCTCAGGATCAATCCGAATATCATTTCGCAGATAAAACTGCTTGTCCCTGAACAACTCCAGTCGATTCTTCATATCCTTGAGACGCAGAGCTTCCTCCCATGATTGTTTGTGAATAGCCTTCATCTCTCTGCTCTCCAAATCCTCAATCTTCTTCTTCACCTCTTGATGAGTCAAATACATGAGCAGTGTGCTTGGTGACTCTGGTGCCCAAGGCTGCTCTTTCTCCCTATTTTCAACCGAATTTGGACGAAGCTCCACAGACTTCACTCTCTCAGCAATAAAATCTACCTTGTCCTGAGATTCTTCATAACTTCGTGATTCTTCATCAGTCTCGTCAGCGGGAGTTTCCTCAACTCCATTGTCACCATTGTCTTCCTGCGATTCATTAGGCTTCACAGTGGGTCCACCAGTCTCATGAACATTGGTCTCTTGAAGGCTCCTTCTGGCATATCTCTCGGCAAACTTCTTGGGCAGATTCCACCCTTCTGGTGGCTGTTGTCCCTTCTCTCCGTGATCAAGAAAATTTGATCGCTCGTATCCAGCTGAACTGCGCCCAGAAACATCTTTCTCATTTTCTTTCCTCTCCTCCTGCAATCTTTGCCCAGAGAGTGTTCCAAAATTCGATCGATTGGACGCAGCTCGATTGTCCATGAACTCTTGATGCCTGACATTGAAACTCGCCTGATCGGCGAAATTTGTAAAGTCCACATGCCCAGTCTTCTTCCTCTGAGGACTGCCATTAGTCATCTCTGACGATTGCATCTCGTCCCGAAGATTAGTATTCTCCAGGCTCTTTCGCGACAATCTACTTGTCCCTGAGATATTGATGTCCTTCAGCAATTCCCTGTCCTCCTTCGTTGGATAACTGAAGTAGGATTGAATCCTTCGGCAAGTCCTCGGATGATATAAACTCTGCTCTGTCCTCTTCTGCCTCAACTTCTCCCTCAGCGCCTCAAGTGTTGTCTCTTCTTTCGTATTCTTTCGCAACCTCAATTCATCAATTTCACGCTGATAAACTTCGTTCTCAATCCTCAGAAGATCCTGCAACTGACTCTGACGTCTATGAAGTGCCTCGGTCTTTCTGATATTATCCCAGTGAGTTGGCTTAACTTTGTCAACATTCCAGGAATTAAACTGCTTGGCTTTTCCGCATTCGCGCTCGAAGTAGTTCGCCGCTTGTACGTAATAATCGAATTTTAATGCTGTATCGTTACGCTTTTGAGCTGCTAATTGATAGCGCCTCTCCGCAAGTCTTCCAACCCTGAATGGTTGAGTTCAACTTGTTATTTATCCATTGATGATTTCTATTTGTAACATCAAACGTTTAAGCGATAACAAGAAAATTCTGGTGCTGAGTGGCGAAAAGTTTATAAAGATTGATAACTGTGCGTAGAATCCGAGCCAAGAGTTCGTTAATGGATATTATAAAACAATTTATAACTGTAAAGTTGAGGTCAATTATTTGGTACAAGGTGGGAGAAAGCTGGGAAAGACAAGTGAAACATTGAGAAACATTTTAGAAACTAATCCAAGTTTTTGCTCTGCCACTCCACCAGAACTATCTCACTAAAAGGAACAGCATTGAATAATTATTGTGTACAAACTCATAAAAATAAAGAAGCATTGTGTTATTTCAAAGCGCTCGTGTACACTTATTCAGTAATTTGATATCAGTTAGCCGGGTGAGCTTGTGGAGATTGAGGAAAGCACATTTGGAGAAATAACAGGATGTCCAAAATGATCGGGGCCACTGTGATTGGTTGTGCATCGATATGCTTATGCAATCGCCATTGTAAACACAAGTGTATTGTGATGCAGCATAAAATTTTGGTAATTCCTCCAACAAAGAGGAACTTATGCATCGGAATCCAATCCGAGAAAGATGATCATAATTTCGGGAAGACCAGTGGCGTCCCAGAAGCATTCAGTGTATGTAATCTATTTTTATTCACTCGGCACGTGACGTCACACTCCGAAAATATCAACATTTTGACCGAACCTGAGATGAAGATGAGGAGGTGGGGGCTCAGTGATGGCGGTTGGTTGATCCAGCCTCTCAATCTTTCCCGGACACGAGAAAAATCGGATTCTTCCAAGGGGAGGTAGTAACTGTCCATGTCCCCAGAAGTCATCGAGACACTGGGACTTGAGACATTTGCGGAAAGTAGATCAGAGGAGGTCAGAGGGACGTGTTCAAGAGACAATTATTAATTAGGATTTCAAGAGAGAGGAGAGAAAAAAAAAACGACGTGCGGGTGGAGGATCAAGTGGTGGGAGAAGTGGGTCGTTTTCGCCCACACTCTGTTGGTTTCTCATCGCATCAAGACCACCAGGAGGTGAACAGTAGCAGCGTCATCGCCGTCGGTGTCTTGGTATTTGTCGCGGGCCGTTGATCATTCCATTGACAGTGACTGGAATGATCCTGTGCTAATTAGAGATCAGAGAAGACATTCCGAGGGCTCTCGGCTGAGATTCAGGGGCTGAGGTATTTTTTGAGTGAAGGGGAGCTTTTCGACCGGGTTTGTTTTTTTTTTATTGTGCAGAGATAATGCCGGGTGCGGGGGGTCAACAACCCCAGAGGACAACATTCAGACCACCATGGGTCAAGGATGGACCCAATCCGCTGCCAATGCCTCCAGCTCCCTGGACATTAAACAACAGAAGAGACTCCAAACCGACCACCGATGACGCCCCGGCCTTCACCAAAGTAACGTTGAAGGTAACGTATTTTAACTTTTGTGTTTTTTTTTTTGTGCATTTAATTATATCTTATTTATAAAAAAATGAAGGTCTTTGAGATCTCACTGCCGATTCATTGTTTATGAATATTGGAGATTGGCACTTTGCCACAATGAAGTGTTAGGAACTTTTTTTAGATTCAAAGATCAAGGGAATGAGTGGGATTTTTCGAGAAATTTTCGCGATTTAACGATTTTTTAAAAAAGCGAATTCATTTTTCTGGGGTCATGAGGATATTAAATTATGTAGAGTTTTGGGAAAATTGAAGGAGAATGGGAGAATGGAGGAATGGAAAAAGTGGAAGAGGATGAGGTGGAGGTGAAATGTGGAAAGTGGATGGGATGAGACTTTGGGTCACGGATTATTTCAAGCTCTGGGGTCTATTTCAAATGTCTACTGTGCATGCTCCCTACTGCGTTCTTAATCTCGTATTTCGTGCGAATTAAGAATATTTTTCCGAGTTTACTTGTTAATCAGTACAATCGTAAAAGACCCAGATGAATTGGCTTTATTTTCCCAACTGTCGTTTAAAGTCAAGAAGTGTGAAAGAATCAGAAATTCTTTCTGAGTTTTCTCCAAATAAAAATCATCCAGGATTTTTTAACATTTTTTTTTCCTAAACTAACTGGCTTCTTAAGAATTCCCCCATTAATTCTCTGGGCGGACGATCTTCAAGAGTATCAATGACTTTTTGTGGCAAATGTTATGAGCTACATAAAAGATATTCTGACATTTTTTTCTAGCGCAACTGATTTTATCAATATTCACGAAATAGGTTCCGGCGATCCCCGTTACGACCTGATGCACCGGGCTCGCGAGAAATAAACATCAACAAAAATTATAAAACCCCTCGGAGAACATTTCAATCACGCTCTGGCATCATCATCACCCCATTTAGAGAATGATCTAATCCATTTAATGTGAGATATCCAATAAACATGACAATTGACGTCAAACCCAACAAGTCTAGCTTGACAGAACTAATAACACTCCTAACTTATGAATTTATAAATTTTGAAATATTGTCAACCTCAGCATAAATACGAAAATTGGCGCGCAATAAAAGATCCTCCTCTCAATGTGTCTTTCATGCAGCCCAATGACAGAAATCAACGTCCAGTATAAATTTCATACCATCAAACGTCAGGGGTATTTTTAACCGAATTTACATCGACCCCAGATGTTAATGTTTTCTGCATTTTAAAATCCATCAAAAGTCACAAATGAAGCGCGGAGAGACCCTCTAAAAATACTATTTCCCTCGTAACAGAACAGCAGATTAGAATGCAACGTCTGAAAGCGATGATAAAGACCTCAGATTTTTTTTTTCCAATATGTTATTACCTCGAGTTGTAACATGCAATTTGCCACGAAACGAGGGACGGAAAATAAATAGAAATACTTTTTGGCTACTGGATTAAGCGCCCACGTGAGCTGATAATAAATTTAAAGCTACAGTGGCAATGTCAAGTTTGCAAGCTGAGGATTATTCCCTCATAAATTTACCGATAACAACAAATACGTAGTAAAACAAGAGGAGTTAAGTAATAAATTTCGCCCCAAGCGCTGGAATCGTAAGTCCATTTTGGAGATTGACACTTAAAAAGACAGATTATTAATTGATAAAAATAATTGGAGTATGGAAGGACGTTAACAACTCATGGCATCCCAGAAAATGAATTTTTTGGTTGCCAGAGGATTCAGAGAAAAAAATCTGGACCACGGAGGCTTCTCAAAGTTTAATTAGAAAAAATTTTGCCTGGAAACTGAAGGAAATAAGGAGATCGTGGAAAAGCATGTGACGATAATCGATATCTCTTTAAATTTGGTCATGCGACAAAAATTTGGTTGCAGTTCTTTCTGCTGAGAATAAATAAAGGGATGATACAGAAAATTGAGTCACGTGGGTATCGATATGCTACGATTCGTCGATCGCGAGGCGAAGGAAACGACTATTTCAAGGTGATCAATTTGTCTGTTGTCCAAGTGTCTTCTCTGATTGCGCTGAGAGTGAATCATTGACTTAGGGTTTCTCTCGATCGATTAATTGATTTTTCTGTTGTGACTCTACCTGAATTTGTGAATTTGTGAATGGATATTCCCGGACCGAGTTCTGGAGCTTTCTACCAGAGGAGGTGGACATCGGAGGGGAATTCGCAGAATCAAAATTCAAAGATTAAGAGGACATCTCTTAATATTATAATCAGTGATCCATTCTACCTGCTGGTAATTCAAGTGGTCATTCAGAAAATCCTCAAAACTACAAATTTTCATTATACTCGTATTTTAAGAAATTTTATCATTAGAATATGGGAAAAATCAAACGAACAATTCAGCTACAACACTTAATACTTCTTTCATTATAAACTTTATTTAACACGAGGAAGGCACGACTGTTCACGAAGACAGTGGTCGAAGGACTGAACTATAATAAAAATGAAAGACCCTTTTTGATAAACTCAAGGAAAACTTTATAACCCTAGAGAACAGAACGTTCCTTCAAATTTGGACACATGTTTCGGATTAAACCGCTCTCAAGTTTGCAGTACGACCGCTCATAAATGAGTCCTTTTGGAGAAATCGTCTTTCCCCAATGTCATAAATATTTTTCGAGTAGTTTTTGGAAAGCTGAGAAGACATTCTTGTATATTCCAACATTTATCAATAAAACTTGTTAATTTGAGGAGTAGAAACGGTAAATCCTGGCTCAAGTAGTCCATGAAAATGAAAGTAATTTCAAATTCAGTAAAAATACAGCTCAAAAAATGGGAATTGAATAAAAAAATAATGAAAAAGAGCCTCATTGATGTTCTCAATATTCCCGAGGCAATAACCTAATTGTTGATAAACAAAGCAAAACTCTGAATGTTAATAATTAAAATAACCGCCACAAACAATTGCCATAGAGCTCGGTAAAGCGCGATGATAATTCACATTTTCTATTAATTTCAGAGTGTTCCAAAGCCGGCGGATGCAGTAGCACCGCCAGCAGAGCCTGCACCCCAGGCAAGGAAACAGAGTAAAATAACAATAATACCGGCTCAACCAAACAGCGAACGAAATACAACAATCAAATCGTCCCCGAATAAACAAAAGTCCAGCACAGACAAAGGAACAAGTAAATTAGGGGAAAATGGACGTGTCGAGTCGACGAGTTCTTCTAAGCCACAATTGGAGAGACAAACACGTATCGATAAATCTCGATCGCGTACTGATACGAGAGTGCCAATATCGAAGAGTGAGAGCACTACAGGTAAATCATTAAACATAAAAAAAATCATTAAGAATTATTTGTGCAACAAAAAGAAATCAATTCGTCTTTAAGAAAAATCGAAAATCGTTTGATTATTAATTTTATCATTGAAAAATTGCAGAGCTCAATTGCATAAGTCTGAAAATAATTTTAAACCATTCAAAAATTATGAATAAATAATAATATAATTGCAGCTGCAGTATTCCTCTTTCCAAAAGAATATCTCCATTACATTATCTGTCATAATTTAAAAAATATTCAGTCTTGAAATGAGTTTTGCAAGTTTTGTTATTTCTGAAAAAAATTAAATTACGAAAATGTGAATTTAATTAAAAATTTCTTTACTGGAATCAACAATTGCCCTTCATGACACGTGAATTTACACCGTAAACAGTATCACCGATCACTGAGTTCACTAGACCCCTCTAGAAATCTCCGATCATTGGCACCATCCACAAATAACCCCCCCAGACTAAATTAGCCCTGGCGTTCTGAATTCAAATTGTCAGCGATCATTTCCCCATCGACCCTAATACAAATTCCACCTTAGTATTGTTTACAAATGTACACAGGTGCACCAACACTATCAAAAAGCTCATCCAGAGCGGCAATACCACCGCCACCGCCGCCGAGACCACCGCCACCACCGCCATCCAGGGAAGTTGTGCCTGGACTGAAGGATCTACCACCGATCAGTGAGAAAGCACAAAAAACGTTGGAGTTGCTTAAATCGAGGCCACGTAAACGGCCTGATTGGTCGTGCATATTGAAGGAGGTGGAGAGTGGGAAGAAATTGAAACACGTCAAGTGCAACGATAGAAGTGCACCGATCATCGAAAGAGTTAGCAAAGTCATAGCTGATCCGCAAGGTAAATATTACAAATTAAATTGTCGAAAGGCTCAATCGACTCGATAATAAGCAATAAAATCCTCATCAAATGGAATTTTTGCTCCCAATTATTCAGTTCCTCAATAATTGTCCAATTAAGACTGACGTTAAAAGAAACCCTCGAGACAAATTTTGTTTATCAAAAAAATACGAAACATTTTTAATTGTAATTTTATAATTATCTCCAATTTGATTTCATCTCTGATTTGTCTCTAACTAGTCTACTCATTCTCTAGATCAACCCCATTTCGTCTTTGAATCTGAAAAGTCGAACATGCACAATCAGCTCTTACACCAAATTCAGAATGGAATAAAACTAAAAAGCGTCAAAACAAATGATCGCTCGAAGCCAATGCTCGAGGGCCTGAGGAAATTTCGTCGACAGTTAACTATCGAAGAGCAAATACAGAGGAAAGAAGCAGCGCCTGATATAGCTGAGACAGTGCCGGATGAAATGGATGATATTGATGCTGTAAGAGATGATTTGCAGAGTACCAAACAGATGCTTGCGTTGGAATTGAGAAATAAGGAAGCGCTGGAAAGAGATAACAAGAGGCTACAGGTAGATTTAGGAGCTACCTGGCTTTTGTCATTGCAATGTTATCATAATAACCCATCATCAAGTCCCTCCCCATTTTTTCACATCGTCATAATCCATTGATTTACATTTAGGCGAGAGTTTTGAACTTGGAGGCCGAGCTTGAACGTGTCAAACTCCAGCAAAACGTTGTTGAGCACAAGAAGCAGGACGAGAAAATCCAGGAATCACTGAAGAAAGAGGCCGAAGCGGCGAGGAAGGACGTGGAAAAATTGGAAAAAGACTTTGCTGTTGTTGCTGAAGAGAGGGACAAAACCAAGATCGAGCTGGAGGAGATGAAGAGGATGTACGCGAATTTGGAGAAACGTATGAAGGCTGGTGAGTGTCCAAGATATTAATGTGGTGAAATCGTAGTTTAATGAACAGGAAATACTGCTGATTTTTTTCACAACTTCCCATGAAATTCGGGAGTAATAAAATTCAGCCAAATATAAAATAGATCTCTACCATTTCACCACATAAATCACATTAAATCCTGAGAGAATTAACTAATTAATAGACCCCGCTGCTAACCCGCACTAATCTCAAGCACTAAAACCGACAAGCTAATGCTTCTGCTTAATTAAACTGCTTCTCTCCTCCCAGAGTTTTATTGGGACTGGCCAGAGCCCATAATAGAATACCCAGAAGAGAGTCCAGAGGCCACCTGGTACGATGTTTCAGGAATGGCATTGGCAGGATGTCCAAGTGCCAAGGATGTTGCTAAAATAGCCTCGCAGAAAAGTATTGATAAGGGAGAGAAGACACCGAGTGAGTCCGAGGAGGAGGAGGAGTCGTCGGAAGAGGAGGATGAGGACGAGGACCCCGAGGCACAAGCGGAAAAACGACTGCAGAGGGAAATTAAATTGCTCAATACAAAGATTAGGAATTTCAAGTAAATGAAATACTCTCGTCAGCTGATACCGAGAAAAAAATATTTTTGCTGAATATTATTTTCATTGACAGACGTCATTTTCGGGGGATTAGATCTCAATTAATTTTAAAGTAACCGCGATTTGATTTTAGGGACAAAGCCGCAAATGCGAAGAAGGAAAGGCACGCGTTGAAGGAACAAATAAAACAGCAGCAGAAATTATTGAAGGAAGAAAAGAAGAAGTACAAAGGACTTCAGAAAGAAGTTGACAAAATGGCTAAATTGATGGGAGATACTGACGATGAGGATGCTGAGGATGAAGAAGAGGAGGAGGAGGAAGAGAGTGAATCTGAGGATGAATCAGAGTCTGAGGAGTCTGAGGACGACGAGTCCGAGAGTGACGATGAGGATGCTGAGGCAGAGGAGCGAAAGCGTAATTTGCAGGTGAATTTATTCTTTTGTAGTCCTCAGTCTCAAATGATTTTTTTTTCTCTGTCCAACTGCTCCATTATTCTAACAAAATTCTTAAAATTTGGCAGTCAATCGTCGAAAAACATGAGGGAAGAATGTCATCCCTGAAGAAAGGTAATTATCTGTTCAAAGCCCAGGTGGACAGACTGAAAGACGACCTAGTAAAGCAGCGCGAAGCGAGCCTATCCCTACAGGAGGACCTCGACTCAGTTCTCGCTGAACTTGGCTAAATTTGCATAACATTGAATTATAGTTGGAGAAATATTACATAATGAAATTAACATATGCAAAATAAAATAAAACAAATGACGAATTAATTATACTGAGTACTGCAAGAAAACACCTACACAAATTACACAATTAAAGCGAGACAGAGATTTATCAATTCATGGAGAAAACATTCAGATAATTGCTTACTTTTGTTGCAGACTAGACGATATGAAAAAGAGAAAAAAGAAAAAAACATGGAATTAACGCGATTTTTATCTGCTATTATATTATTTAAAGTGTAAGATATTTTTTAATAAAGGAGATGAATATTGGTCATTGGTGTGGAAGTATTATTGGAGCTATTATTAATATTATTAATGAATTATATGAATAAATTTGAGAAGTGGAAAAAGATTATGGATACATTATAATGTATAAAACAATCCAAAAAACCGTCATCTCTTCAGGTTTTTACAGGACGAAAAAAAATGGCAAAAATTAATTTTATGAGCATGCAGAAAATATTCGACTTACATTGGTGGATTATTCGCAGAAGTTGCCGGAAAAAACAGCCCGTGAGGGACTCAATCTACGACAAAAAAAAAAGCATTTGAAATAAGTAGAAATGAAAAATAATTGCCAAAAGTAACTGAAACAAGTGAAACCCAACGCCGCACCCGGATTTTGTTATTTTGAGGTTAAACCAGGATTTACAGATGGAATTAAGTACTCACTGGGTTTTGTCGAGTCTCAAGCACCGGTGCCAATGTTTATTCGTTGGATTGACGAGGTCTTTAGGCTCTGACGTTATCAAATGTCTAAATATTTTGTGTTCTACGACTTCATCGACGAGTGTAGCGTTACGACTGTTACAATCGATGCGGCAAACACTTTTAAACTGACCAACCCATATATATAGTCAGTGGGAGAGGGGGGCTCCGTTCCAGTTCCACCGACTGTACATGTCTCTTCCGCTGTCCACATTTAATTAGAATAATTCAATTATAAAGAGGATATCCAAAAGTTGTCAAGTGTATTCGAGAAAATGAAAACGTTTGCCTGCAGATAAACAAAATAATGAGGTTATGTGAATTGCTGAAATAAATAAATCGGCAATAATGCTAGATATAATTTATTGAAAGCTATATGATAGTGTCTGGATCTCACTTCAATTGAAACAGACGCATCTAGCCTGGTATTTTTCTAACTGACAATCGTATAAAAAGTGCTTTTTAGTCCTGAAATTCCCACCAGTATCCCTCAAGATTTTCTATCAATACCAAAAGATACATCGTCATTGTATTTTTTTACTAATTGAAAATAAACAGTTATTTATGCAGAGTATACGATAAGGCTCAGAGAAATAGATACTCTCATATCGTACAGTCTACAAATGGCAATTTTTTCTTTTGTTGTCATCAAAATAATTAAATGTTACTCTTGGGACTCTATTATGGGACAGAAGGTTAAATAATATACAGTCGATTACATTACACATTAACGTAGAATTATCATCTTTGTTGAGTGATATTTATTTGTTTTATCGATACGATATAAATCTGTCTAGCCCTGTGACACAACACTCTCAATGAAAAGTCAAGTGTTTGATTACTTTTTAAAAATAATAATTAGTTATTTGGGGATTTCCAATTCCTCGTGACATAAATCATAATGTTTTGTCTATGGTTCACTAAAGATTGCCAATGAGAGAACAAAAGAGATGAGTCTAATAATCTGTATCGCATGCAATTTACTGGGGATGGACACGTCTAATGGATGCAGAAAAAATTTTAAAAATTTTGGTAAAAAAAATACCTCTGGACTTTCCATCCAAATCCACTACCTCGACTCAATCTCCAAAAGTATCTTCGAATCTTCTACGAATCGCAAATTATGAATGCAATAGGACTCAGTCAATAAAAGAATAGAACAACTGAATAATTCGAAAGTCAAGGAATTCATTTTTCTTTTTGAACAAAATTATTAAGAGTGTTTCCCTTAGTTACAGTTATCAATAAGTATTTCTGTTTAATCGGGTTTCTCTACTTGAAATGTTTAGTATTAAAGTTGCCTCATAAATACTAGCTCATGATAAAGTCTATATTCCATTATTTCAATGTTATTCAGTAGCGAAGTGGCAGAATCCATAAATTTCCAACGAAAATCCCAAATAAATTGTCAATGTCTGAATAATATTTTTGTACCTAAAATTTCACGAGTTCAAAATAAAATCCTGACGTTCTGTCTTGCCACCAGTCATCCTCTGCATGATCAAAAGATCCCCCAGAATTCATTATACATTTTTCTGGAGAAGTCCTATATAAATAATAATTGTAAGTGAAAGTGGAATAACCAGAATTGTCAACATATCCAATAAAAACAGCCCTCGAAGTGAAATTGTCAATTTCAATTTTTTAATCTCAAATTGAGGTCTGATTCATGAAAATTGTATCATAAAATCCACTTGAACATTCTCAATTTTATTCCACTCCCTTAAAAAAAGAAAAAAGAAAAAAAAAAGAATCCCTAAAAGAACAAATCCATTTCCTGTCCTCTACCACTTCGCTGTAATTACATATTTCCATTAATAACCTACACATATGTTTTTCTCGATAGAACACGAATTGTCATCGGCTTATAGGGATCCTTATCAAATATCCCACTCAATTCACACTCACCCCCCCCCCCCCCTGAAACGTTCAAAACATTGGGAAATATATTCTCCCCTCAAATCCTTCAAAAACTCGAATTGAATTGAGATCGGTAGCGTCTCTGAGCCCTCAGTTTGTATTGCATTGCCATAGCCTGGCGGTATCAAAACGGAAACGACTCGTTTCCTGCGCCAAATTGAAATCTGAAGCCACCCTCGGGTTTCGTAAAAAATGCATCGAACGCTGAATCAGTGGAGAACCTGGAGAGATCGAAGCCATTGTCATAATCCTCCATATCACCACCTCTGTCGTATCTCGATCGTTTCTTGGGATCTGATAGAATGGTATAAGCTTCCCCAATTTCCTTGAACTTCATCTCCTGCTCTTTCTTCTCTGTATCTGAAGCACTTGAATGCCTATCGGGATGATGTACTAACGCCCTTTTTCTGTACGCTTTCTTGATATCCTCAATGGAGGCGGCCTTATCAATTCCCAGAATCTTGTAATAATCCTTCCGCTTGGATCGTTTCAGGGCTTGCGTTGCCTCCATCAGCAGTCGTCTGTTCTCACGGGATTTTTGAATGGTGCATGCCCTCTCAAAGTCCCTAGCTGCCTCTTCGTAATCCTGCAGCTCCATATAACATGATCCACGTTTGAGAATTGCCTTCAGATAATTTTCATCGATATTCAGGGCTTTAGTGCACTCGGTTATTGACTCATTCAGACGCCCCAATTTGGCGGCTGTCAGTGCTCGATTGTAGTGGAGCTTTGTGATGACAAGCTTGTTCTGGGGATCCACGGACAGGGCCTCGGTGTAGAGATTGTAAGCCTCCTGGTAACGACCTTCTTTGAATGCTGTATTGCCATCCTCTTTCTTCTGTTTCAATTGTTTTGCTCTCTGCAATTGAAAAATTAGAAAAACAAACTTATCTCATTCTGTCAGGCCTGATTTGTTTAATTTATTAGAAATGTGGGTTTTGTACGTTATTTTAGTTGAACAATTAAATTATTTCGTTGAGATTGTCATCTTTGATACGCATAATTGTCAATGACATTGATAAATACCTTATATATTTCTAATGCCTTCGTGTGATCTGGAGCGAGTCGAAGTACTTCCTGGAAATGCACGAATGCCCTGTCTACATTGTCTTGATGATACAAACAAACTCCTCGAACATACGTCGCGTCAATGTTTGACCTATCCACGTGCAGTATGTCACTGCGAACGGAATGAGAAAAGAATCAGTCAATCGAGTGAATAAATTATAGATTGTCACAATTGTGGAGGCGTTGAGTAGGTTGTTTTCAGTATGAAAATCAAGTGAGCTGGATGAAATTGCTCGAGGAGATGACATTTCGAGTGGAAAGAATGAATCATGGGGATATTGATGTCTAACGGGGGATACAATTTATTCAAAATTTGAGAACACTCACTGGGCTATTTCCTGGGCTTCCTGATATCGTCCCAAGTATGCCAGGCATTCAGCTTTCATCAGTTTAAACCGCGAACAGTATTTGCTCACGTCGCAGCATCGATCCATGCAATATACGACCTTGAAAGGAATTTTTATTAGACACTGAATATAATCGATGATTAGTGGTCCAGTAAGGGAACATCATTATTACCTCGAGATTTAAGTGGCCTATATTTGACTATCGTTAAATCAATTTGACTTGGGTGGTTTTAATTGAGTCTTGATGAAGAAAATTTATTCAGTTCACTCGCTACTCCCGGATTAATCAGTAGTGAATGGATGGGAATAAATTGAATACAGGAAATCTAAATGCTTAATTAACGAGTATTTAAAAATTCACTCGTATCAGTTGACTATTGAAATTTGAATTTATCTCTACAGTTAATGATGTCGGAAGGCATAGGAATTTCATCTCCAATTTATCGAGTTTCATCGTTCAATTATAAACGCGTGTGGTACTAAAGTGATATTTGAGCACAAAATCAATAAGTAAATTTCAAAGAAAAGTCGTTATTTTATCGAGTTAATTTTGTTCAATGGCTACAAAGTCAGGAAATGTCTAATTTACCCAAATATTACAGTTCAAGGAACTCATTTGTACAAGACTATTTCTATTTTTCCCATTCTCGTTTGACTCTCGATTAAACTTATAATAGAATATTTCGTAATGAGTGAAAAAAATGGCCTTCGACTCGTGATATAATCCCACGAGTCAAAACCACTTTTTTCACGAGTTACGAACAATATTTTTCATCACGCTGTGTCGGAAAAGTAACTTTTCAGTCACTCTCCGCTTTGCGTCGAGTGACTGAAAAGTGCTTTTTCGACACAT
>JAPYZN010001822.1:0-14377 GCA_030522865.1 Psyttalia lounsburyi | reverse complement strand
GAAAAGCCCCCAATGCATAATCGGAACTGGACGAGCTATGTTTTTAGCGCAAATTTCATGTAAATTAAATTAAATTAGGTTTTTCATTTTTAACATTGAAGTAGTATATTTGGTAACAAGTGAAAAAAAAACACTTTTTTCACGAGTTACGAACATAATTTTTCAACTCGATTCTACAATCCAAAAAATTACTCTCAAATTGACATTAGTTCAGATTTATATCACGAGCCGAAGGCGAGGGAAACAATTATTACCCAAACCAGAAACAATTATTACCCAAATTTTATTTTTATTTTCTCTCAAAAATTAATTAAAATTTGTTTCCTTTCGTCGGTAAATTACCTACATCATCAGAAATTCCTGTTCACATTTTAATTTGAGGTTATGTTCCTCACGTGTGGGCAAGTGGATCCATAGAATACTTAGGACGTCGAATTATGTTTTTTTTCAACTGAAGAATTCCTGTTGAATACATGACATAAAAAATTATGGTTCGTTACTTGATATATATGTCGTACATCGGCACCCGCTACAGGTATTGACGACAATCTTTCATTGATAAAAGAAATGAGACGTTCGATTGTATGTTGAAGGAAATTTTTGTGAGATTTTTTTTTTATTGTTCAGGGGCGCCGCTAAACAAATGGGATGTGAGAGACTTATGGACGTTGACACCATTCAAGGAGCGTTGGACATGTGTTTTTATTCGACTGTCATTCCTAGGAGTCGTGTGAAGCCGCAAGTATATACGTCAAGCAGGTGAATAATCCTTTCATCCTCACGAACAGACACAAATAAAATTGACACTTCCTTAAACATCAATAACTAGATATCCACTGAGTGAAAATTCACAATTGACATTTCATTTTGAAGAGAATCTTTCACGCTTTGCAATGAGCTTCAATTTATTAATTCGTCGAATGTCTCGTCAGCCGGTGATTGACGAACAAAAATATATTTAAGATTCTCGAGATAATGAATCACAAAATGTATGATGAAAGACAATCAGCTGATGAAAGATTTGCCCAAAAAAAATTGAATCATCAAAGATGTTTTTAGAACTGACGCTGGGGTTCACGCTCTCTGTACGACTGTCCATGTCGATCTTGAGCATCCAGACGGCATAATCTACGACACAGACTCAATAATCCGACGATCGAATTTATACTTCGCGAGGTGTGGCCACGAGATTCGATTGACAAAGATTTTACCTGTTACCGACGAGCTTCACGCGAGAAAGTCAGCTATATTCAGAGAATATTTTTATCGTTTCGGGGTTGCCAAGATCCCCACCGAGAATAGAATACCAATTGCGGAGCTGGGGAGGTCCTGGCATGTTCGGTAAGCCAAGTTTTCAGTTAATTTATTGAACTCACTCGGCAGAAAATAGAATTCAAAAACTAAATATACATATTTTCAATTGTTTAGGGGTGAAAATATTGACATTGATGCATTGAAACGAGCAATTCCTCTTTTTTTGGGTCAACGAAACTTCGAGACATTTGCAGCGAAGAGCCGGACGAAACAGCCAATAAACTACGTCAGAAGTTTGGCATATCTGAATATCCAAGAAGTTCCCTCCCTGATGCCCCAAGATCCCCTCTCAGAGAAATTCACGTTCTGGCAGATAAGCACAGGAGCAAGGTTTTCATCTGAAATTTTTATACCATTCGTTTGATAACTTCGGGGGTGGTCTCCTTATTTTCTTCAAGTACAAAAATCAGCCGAACGTTATCTAGATTGTTTTTGTTTTGATTTTGTTATTCCAACAAATACCCGCCCTTGTAGATTGAAAAAATGGAAACCAAAACAATTAAAATTCGGCCCTAAAAGGAGTTAAAAAAATAATCACGAAAACAGTCAATTAAGGTACTTCTGGTACTAGAAGAAAGTCATGAGACCTTCCTCAATTTAAAATGGTAATTTTATTTACTAGATTATTTTTATAACATGTGAAATACTTAGTTACTACATTTTTGAATACTTCAGGTCTTTTCTCTACAACCAAGTTCGAAGGATCGTTGGCGCTCTCGTAGGAGTAGCCTCTGGCCTCATCGCAGAACGTGACATAAAGATAATGCTCCAGGTACCCAACCCGCACAACTGGCTGCCCTCGATTCAATTGGCACCACCTCAAGGACTCTATCTCAAATCTGTCAATTATGATGAGGAGCAGATGCAAAATAAGTACATAATTCATCATGAAGCGAATCTAGATGAACCCAAGAAGAAGATGCTCGCGCATTTGCACTGAATAAACAAGGTCTTTTTAAAAGAATCGAGAATTTTTAGGCTTCGACAAAGTTAGGGAGATTTATTTGGCCAATTAATTGTCTTCACGTTGACAGAGAATAAAATCAAAGTACCTCGAGTGTACTGGACTTAGTTCATTTGAAATAAATACTTGAAGTAATAAAAAAATTTGACAACTAGCAAAGCCAAGTGTTCTGTGATGGATACCCCTCAAATTTCAATAGTTTTGTTTTTAATAAACAAAAACTCATTGCCCAACAATTATTTGAGTGACTCCTAGACCTCCCCCTATTAAATCTCTATAAATATCTATCAACATAAATTAAAAATATCGAAAAACAATTTTTGGCGATAAAAATGGATCTCTCAAGTCAGATTAAAAATCGTAAAAAACTCCTGAAGCCTACGAAAACAATTCTAACGAATTACTCGGGCGAAAAATTCCAAGTGGAAGCAGGAGAGACAGTAAAAAAAGTGGGAGAAGGATATTTCTTCGTTGTAGATGAAAAACCTGACCTCCAGGTGGCAAGTGTGGCGCCTGGGGTTTTCCTGAGCTCTCAGGATCCACTTTTTTCTCTGGAAATTCTGAGAGAGAAGGAGATCTCGAGCATTCTGAGCCTGGGCATCGAGCCGGCCGTCAAATTCCCCTCGATTTCCTATTTCTTCTTCGAGATACTGGACCTCCCCGAGTTCAGAATGGCAGACGTCCTCGACGAGTGCCTCGAAGTGATAAGAAATCATCGAGACGAGAATATTCTCGTGCACTGTAACGCAGGGGTCTCTAGATCAGCTGCAGTTGTCATTGCTTATCTCATGAAGGAGGAGGACCTGAGCTTTCAGGAGGCACTCAACAGAGTTAAAAGTGTGAGGCCCTGCGTGAGGCCCAACGAGGGCTTCGTCAAGCAGCTGAAGGACCTCGAGACCAGAAAGCAATGAAGACATTGTAAAAATAGTCTCACAATATGTACAAGTGTCACTAATTACAAATCAACTAAGGTAAAATAAAATTGTAAACCAAGACAACAATTGTTCATAATCGTTTAACAACAGTTCATTGATTTATTTAATCATATTGGCATTACCCTAGTAGTACAATATATATCATTGATCAATTAATTCCATACGATAATTGCCAGCTCACAATGATCCACCATTACATCATAATCTGTATATTATGTATAATAATTACAATTCTATACGAAATTACTTAAAAAATTGATAAAATTTCAGCATTTCGGTCTTACCGTGCACATTTGATATCGGCAAATAATTTCATTAATCATCTCTATCAATCAAACAATTGATTAATCAATCACTTAATTTATCCAGCGATGGTGGAACGTAGGTCGTTTCATTAGGCTTATAAAAATTGGCTGAAAATCTAGAAAATACCTCACACATCGTTAACTTTCATCGTTTCGATGAAAACAAATTTTATTTATCAATTTTCATCGCGTCCCGGTAATTCTAGTCTTACACAATCATCATCACATTCACACGTACAGTCACTCACGATTAATAAAACTTATAATGTTCAGTATATTCATTATTTTGTCATTCATGATATTCGGCATATATTGGCTACTTGAAGAGCTTTTACTGTTTTCTTGATTTTTTTTTTTGCTTTTTTTTTTTACTTTTCACAGTTTTCTATTGCTATTAGTTTCTAGTTATTACTTAGTACACATGAATATTCCTTTATATAATCAATTATATAATATATCCATATACATAATTACTAATATTCACATTCCTCCAACAATTGAAAAAATGAGCTGTCCCCGAAGAAAATAGACAAGGCACTTTTTAACAGAATAAGTAGATCATTATTTTTATTCATTTTTTTTTGTCATTCTCTTTCACATCTTTTTCTTTTTCTCTTTTTAGTCATACTATTTTATCAACTAGTTGGCCTCATGTAGACGTATGCGATTCAATCAGTACTATTAGATGTTTTGATGCAGCTTGTGGCTGTTTTCTTCATGTGATTGAATAAACGAAAGAAAAAATGAAAATGTTTTTCCGGTGCACATGAACAGAATAGTCACAACGGGACGAAAATCTCATCTCCTTTTGTTTTCCCCATCAAATAAATACAAACGGCCCTCGATAACCAACAGAATAATTCACTCTACGACAATAGAAACGAAAAATGCAATTTTATGTACAAAAAAAAAATTAATTCGTTGCTCGAGGAGAAGTCAATTTCAAACAGATAAAATGTACAATTGCACAAGAGATGTCCTTTCGCGGTCGAAGCCAGTCTTAAGTACTATATATCTGTAGAGAAAATCCACTTGTCGATTGATATCTCAAGTTAAGTGTAAAAAATACTTGATTTTAAAATGCATTTTGACTACAGATACATGAACACGAGTGAAAAATTATTGAGAATTAACAAATTCAGTTGAATTCAGTACAATTGGAGAGTAAATAAACGAGACTGGTATTGGTATTTCTATAGCAAAAATCATTCGATGTCCAATTTGAGTGGCCAGGGTCATTAATTCAGATGTGCAGCAGCGTTCAGCAATGGATGGGGGGTATTACATTATATTATGACAATTGAAGAAAACAAAAATGGAAGAATTTTCCACTTTTTATTTTCATCATTTTTTTTTTTTTTTGTTTTGTTTTGGGGGAAAAAATCGAGAAAAAAATGACAATTTCTGACTCGATTTTTTCGACTCGTTAGAGGAAAGCTTTTTACCTTTTTTTTTTTTCACAATCTCAGGATTAACGTTTGCCCCAGGGACCCTCCGGTGCCGAGACTGGGACTTGATTTGAGTCGTGACCGACGAAAGTCGGAAAATCAGCGACACTTGCGGTGTCCGGGGCACTCTTCGGTGATGGCGCATTCTGCTCCCAGGGTGCACCCTTGACAACGAAACCCGAGTCTGATTCGCTGCCACGTGGACGCTCTGATTCGCGTTTGTTTGTGCGAGTCAGGGACTGGCGGATTTGCCAATCCTCGATGTCTTGAAGCTGTCAGCAAAGAAAAAATTTGTCATTATTTATTAGAAAAAAAAGCAATAGACTTATTTATTTAGAGTTCCCGAGGAGTTTTTCCGGTTAGTTTATATTGAATTCATAATGAGTAACTGGGAAATATTTTTATTTAATAATTTCTGGAACTCGTTTAATTGAGGAAACAAAAATTGAAAGATGGAGGAACAAACCGCCATCTTCGATGCCCGTCAGTCATAGTAACAAGATGGCGGCGTCCCTAGACATCCAAAAACAAATAAAGAACCTGCCAAAAATATAAAGAAAAATACTCACATATTCATGTTCAAGATTGAGCAAATGTTCCTTGGCCTCGACGACATTCTCCTCGGTTCCGATGATGGTCACGAGATCCAAATCCTCATCATTCCTCCTCGGGAATTTGATTTCTACCTTGTAGTCATCCATAATCTTCTTGATACTCTTGCCACGTGCCCCAATGAGCCTGGAGTGAACAGCCGAATCAATTCGAATTTCCTCCTTATGAAGTTCATTCAAAGCATTGACGATTTTCATAATCTCGTCTTTCGCCTCGTGGGCATTCTTCTCAAAGCCAGTGATAGTGATGATGTGCTCATCAGGATCACCCTTTCTGGGAAAATTCACTTGCACATCGTGATCAATTCTAATTCTCTTGATGACAGCTCCCCCACGGCCAATGATCTTGGGATGATACTCGGGATCGATCTCAACCTTGACCTCATAAGACTTGAGCACCCTCTCCTGTTTCTTCGCCTCAAGATCATTGACCCTCTCCAAGATGGCCTCCTTCGCCTCCTGCACATTGGCAGGTGAGCCGATGATCTTGATAAAGTCCAGTTTCTCCTCGGCAGGCGACAGAATAATATGGACATCGTACCTGGACATCAGGACCCTAACATCCCTCCCAGACTTTCCAATGATCAGCCTGTGAAGATCAAATGGCACGGGAACTTGAACGGTAATTGGAACGAGATCGAGCAGTGCCTTCTTGGCATTCTCAACATTCTCTGGCTGCCCTGTAATCCTAATAATATCGCAGGCTGGCGTCTCCTTGACCTCTCCATTCTCCCCACCCTCCCCACTACCACCACCATTAACCTCGACCTGCTCGTCGTGCTCCTCTTTGTGAATGGATTCGCGCTCCGGAAACTTGATGAGCACATCAAACTCGGAGGTAATGGTCTGGACCTTGCAACCCTTGGCCCCCATGACAGTTCTGTGATGCACCTGAGGAATGATGCACTCAATAGTGATCATGGACTCCAAATCCTGAACAATCTCCCGCATTCTCTGTTTAGCAGCTTCGATGCAATCCTTGGCCCCCTTGAGAACGACTCGATCAGAGTCGACACCCGCCCTTGGAAATGATATCTGAACGCCACCGCAGTCCTCAGCAATTCTGTACAAAACCCCTCCCCTCCTGGCGACGAAGTGTCGATGATGTTTAGGATCAATTTGCATCTCGTCCTCAACAATATTGTCAATCTCCCTGATAGTGGCTTCTAGCTCCTCCTTAGCCTTTTCCACAGCGTCCTTCTTACCAATGATCGTTATGAGCTCTTTGTCCTCATCCTTGTCAGTTGGAAAGATGACTCTTGCCCCGGTGGCCTCGCGTATTCGCTTGATATTGGCCCCCTGGCGACCGATGATGAATTTGTGGTAGACTGGCTTTGTTCTGACAACGTCTGAGAAGCTTGACAGCTGCTTCTCGTGCATCTGCTCGAGGAGCTGTTGCTTAGCCTTCTCCACGTCCTCCTTGGGACCTCTGATTGTCACTTTATCACTCTTGCTCTCTGCCGGGGGAAACTTGATGGTCACTCCGCCGCAGTCCTCCATGATCGAGTGAATGAGCTTGCCACCCGTACCAATCAGAGAATTGTAGTACTTCGGGGAGATTGTCACCTCCTCCTCAACGGCATTCGACAATTCATTCTGGATCTTCTGGATCATGTCTCGGGCAACCTCCACATTCTCCTTCTTACCCGTTATCGTGATGACGTCGTTATTGTCAACCTCGGAGGGAAAGTCGATCTTCGTCTGAGTCTCCTCGCGGATTCTTCTGAGATTGGCTCCACCCTTGCCGATGATGAATTTGTGAAGTTGCTTGAAGATTGGCACCTCCACGACGTAGGAGTTCTCGTCGAGCTCCTTGACAAGTTTCATGAGGTACTTGTGGCATCTATCGACGTCCAGCTTGGGTCCCCTGATCTTAACAATGTCGTCCTTCTCACCAGGACCTGGAATCGTTATCTGCACGTAATTGAACTTGTCCCTGATCTCCTTGATGTTGAAGCCCTTGCTGCCGATTATACTGGCGTAATGACGATGGTCAATGATAACGTCCTTCTCCTTCTCGTTCTCGAGTTTGTTCACCATCTCCGTCAGCTGGGCCTCAGCCTCCCTCACTCCCGACTCTTTGCCCTCAATTCTTATCATGTTCTGGCCATCGGCCTCGAAGATATTGATGACAACGTCGGTCTCCTCCTTCAGACGATTGACGTTGGCACCACTCTTTCCTATTATGTGCTTGAAGTATCTGGGATCAACCTTGAGCTCCACAAAAGTCAGCTTGTTTATGAGATCCTGGACGTGAGACTCGACGTGCTCGTGCGCCTTCTCAACGTCCCCGGGTGGACCTTCGATCTTGATCTTGTCAACATTCGTGGTAAAGCTGATATTGACTCTGGGAAGGTCCTGGGTGATTTTGTTGATGTTGGCCCCCTTCCGGCCAATTATGTACTTGTGAATCCAAGATGGCGCTTCTATGGTTACGGTGCGCACCGAGTTGGCTTTTTCGTAGACCTTGTCGAGTGCCTGGCCCAGCTTGTCCTGGGGTCCTCTGAGGGTTATTGTTCCCGTTGGCGAGTCCACCGGTGGCATCTCCACTGAGACACCAGTCAACTGGAGGATTTCAGCTATTGTACTATTTCTGGGCCCTATCACGTACTTGTGCTGGGACTTGGGGACTTCAACTGATACCGAACTGCAGCGTTTCTCCATGTCTTTATATATCTCCTCGATCATTCTTTTGGCATTGTTGACGCCCTCCTTCTCACCAGCTATTGTAATCTCATCGTTTTGGACTGATGGCGGTGGAATGTTGATTCGAGCTCCTGTCTCGGCAATCATTGAATTGAGATTCTCATCGTGTGCTCCCCGGATGAAGGGATGGTAGATCTTTGGAACTGTCACACGCTCGAAGGCCTTCCGCGACTGTTCGTCCGAGATCACCCGAATCTCGTGCTCGGCCTTTTCAATTCCCTCTTTTGTTCCTGTTATTGTTATTATGTCACTCTGAACGTCCACTGAGGGCACGTTGATCTTGGTTGCTGTTGTTTTCTCGAGATCATTGAGACGCTGACGCTGCTTTCCCAGAATCCAGCGGTGGTACTCCTTCGGAATGGTTATCTGCTTGTTCGTTTGGGTCTGGAAGGTTGCTAGGATTCTTCTTCTAGCGTCCATCACTTCGTTCTGCTTGCCGGTGAGAACGAAGGTTAGGACCTGATTCTTCGAGGAGGACATCTCGATATGCGTGTGGGTTTCCTTCATTATTGCTTGACATGTTCTCATTGATTCACCCTCGCCGAATTTATTGCTGTGATCGAATTTACGTTCCTCCATGGGTACGTGGAATACTTGGGTCACGTAGGACGAACCCACTCGCATACGATCATTCATTTTTGGCAGGGGGGTGGGGGTTGTTGAGTTATTTCCTGAGCCGGGGAGCTCGGGGAAGGTCTCGTCGTAGGTGGGCGGCTCGTACGCCGTTCCCTCCTCCATTGCTGATTGCTGCTGCTGCATCTTTTAGGTTAAGAGTGTCCTGGATTGTGCCGAGTCTTTACAGTAGCACTGAAAGTTTTTTTTAGCATTTGAGTTCTCTCCCTTGGGAGGCTAAATAGTCTGGATAATTGTCAGGGGTCTCAGGGGCTTTCAGGGAGAGGGGCGACACGGACATGACACGACATTTGTCCCTGATCCCTGTAAGTTTTTTTAAATCAATTTGCCAGATTTATTTTCTTTTTTGGGAGATATACGAGGCATAAAAATCATACAGTAGCTATGCGATAAGCTTTTGGCAAATGTTGACTCAGTTGGGATAATTGTCTCGAAAAATATTTTTAATAGACTTGTAATTTGCCTTTAATGACAGCACAATTACATTACTTTTCTCGGATGCTATTTTCTTACTTATTTATTTTCTTAATATCATTGTATTGGAGTCCTACTTAACGAGACTAATAGGGTTTTAATTACAATTAAATGAAAAAAGGAACAGGAAATGAGTTAATTGTGACGATTGGTGGAAGGCGAGATTTTTCTGTCAGAAATTGGAGGCTAAAGAGAAAAGTATCTATTGTTCATTCATCACTTTCCAATACCGAACTCGTCGTCAGAATTTTTTTCGTACCTGACATTGGACTCTACCAAAAAATCCCTCGAAAAAATTTGCCTGTCTCCGCGACCAGAAAAATTAAAAAAAAATCCAAATTGACCCCGGTGGCCTGTCCCCTCTTCCCCGAGAGTAACTTCAAAAATTCCTGAAGAATGAAGAAATAACGACACACCCGAATCTCCAAAACTTCACTCCAAAGTCCACGAGATAGACCCAGAAAGCTTCACTCAACCCAAATGCCACTATCTTCCCTCAACGATAACTGTCTCCAAATGAAAAATTAAAGAAATGAGAAAAAAATGGTAGATTATGAATTGCCGTGTGAATTAATTATTCACGAATGACAGAATTGACGAAAAGCAAAATAAAATAAGTGAAAATGGAGTGATTGGAGGGCCGCAGATGTAACAACCATATGGAATGGTGGAGAATTTTTCCCTTCCTTCACATCTCTCGGGGCTTTGACACGTCACGAGAACGGTAACCTCTTCCCATCGACACGACCTTCTTGTCTACGTAATCGGAAGCGGGCTGTGACCCAAAATTGGGGAGAAAAAAATTCGCCCCCTCTCAAAAAAAACCCTTCACACCCCCCCTTGACTGGACAATAATTGATGGGGAAATTGTTTAGATGAAAAAAATTTTCTACTTACTCTACCGTATTTGAGAAGTCCGGTCGAATAATGAACACTTATTACGTCGCCAGTTTACTGTAAAATCCTGGAATTAAAAAGGTTTTGTCGTTTTTAAAATGTCCGAGGAGCAATTTTCCCCAGCTTTCGGGGGCTTTTCGGGATGGCTAATTGAATTAGGAGTTTTTTTTTACTGAGACGGGAGTCGAGGAGATGGGAGAGTAAAGACGACTTTCCTTACCGGTAACGCAAAGTGAAATGAGACGAGCGCCACTGGTGCTGCTGCCTAGAAGAGACAAGTTTTCTTCTTTTTTTTTTCTCGTCGAATTTTTTTGGGGTTTTTATTTTTTCGTGGAGACCAGGGAGTTTTCGGGTGGGAGCACTGAGCCTAGGGGCTCCCACGGAATTGTGGGGATTTTTTATTAGGAGAATGTGAAAATTGTAGAGGAGAGTGGGCAACCAAGTGAGGGCAGAGAAGGGAGAGGTCATTTGGCGATCGGTTTTTGGCGATTATCTTGGAATTGAGGGGAGATGAGAAGATTTTTATCCCGACCTTTTTTGTAGCTCTTGTTTTTCTCTACAAAACATGTTCTGAGAGTTTTTTTTACAGATATTTTAGTCGACTGCGGTGGAGCTTAGAATTATTGTTTTGGTCGAAATTTTGAGGAAATGCTGGGAAATCTCTCTGAAAGCTAGAAATTTGCGGGAAATTACCACGTGAAAATCGTAATTTTTCCCTTTCAATGAGCCAAAATATCGGCTGAAAATGGAGGACGTCATAAAATTGCACTGAATTTTGCGAAAATTGAATTTTCGTCGCGAGGACTCTGGGAAATTCCCCTAGACCCTAGAGACATTCGATGGCGATAAATCGATTGTTGACATAACAATGATATTGATGTTTATCCAGCATCAACAAACTATTATTACTGATAATTCCCCCCTATTTTTTAATTCATACAATCCTAGAAAATAACAAATCTCAGACACTAACCGAGTGAGATTTTGAGGTTAGATCTCCACGTCGATCCCCCCAAAATCGACCCTTGACATTTGAGAAAGTCGATTAATAACCACAGCTATACGAGCTTACGTAATGTATGATAGTGAGGTTAATCATCGGGTCAACGTGTGAGAAACAGGCGGCAGGGACAATTTATATCGCACAAATCGAATCAACCAACAAATAGAAAAAAATGCCTGACAATCAGAAGAGGCCCTTCTATGTTGGAGCCATTGACGAAGGCACCAGTAGCGCTCGATTTTTGGTATGAAGCGAAACCAAAACAAGACAAAAATTAAATGCCCAAGAATATTGAGTCGCCCAGAAAATTTTCCACATTAAAACATAATTTTCTTGCAGTCAGAAAACAGGTTTTTTCTTACTACAAAACATTTGTCAAGTGTTTATATTTTGTACACGAGATGTATTCATTACATAGATTTTTATTGTTTTTTTTAGATCTTATATTTCATATTTTTTTAGATCTTCGACGTTGCCAAGAGGAAAGTTGTGACTTCCCACCAGATCGAGATAAAGCAGAAGTTTCCTCAGGAGGGATGGGTGGAGCAGGATCCGAAGGAGATTTTGGCTGCGGTTACAGATTGCATTTCGAAGGTGATGGAGAACCTGACGGAGCTGGGAATTGATCATTCTGATATAAAGGCCGTGGGCATCACGAATCAGAGGGAAACAACTGTTGTATGGGATAAAATAACTGGAGAGCCCCTGCACAACGCCATAGGTACAATAACCCCCGAACGACTTTATCAGAAAATCCTAGAAGAGCCGCCAGAATTCCATTGATTTCGATAAACTTTCTATTAATTTTTGGCCACTTCTTCGAGAATAATCGATAGAAAATATTCCACTGAGAAAATCAACAAAATCCTATTTTTCTATACAATTTATTTTAACTTTCTATAAAAATTCCTTGGCTGGAATTTTCCAGTTCCGTTGTTAAAAGGCAGAAGAAAATTTGAACAAACTCTAATTTAATGGATTTTTTGACATAATATTTTGTATTGATCGGGTCAATAGAAACGGTCAAAATTTAATCAAAATCTGAAAGAAATTTTGATAAACTTTCTTCCCACTGTCCGCTAATAAATGCAAAAATGATGAGAAAACAATTGTTACCAGTTTGGCTGGACATGAGAACGACGACGACTCTCGAGGACGTAATAGAGCAGATCCCAAACAAGACCAGAAATAAGAACTACTTGAAACCGATCAGTGGCCTCCCTCTGTCTCCCTACTTCAGTGCTTTAAAAATCCGATGGCTCATCGACAATGTTCCTAAGGTCAAGCAGGCAGTCGACGCTGAGAACTGTGCTTTCGGGACTATTGACACGTGGCTCATATGGGTGAGGTCCTGTCCTCCTTCACACCTGGAACACAAAAAAACCTTACTCATAACGCTCGGAATGAATTCAGTAATGAAGTGGTAAAACGTTTCAAGTCCACTTATCTCTCAACCGAGTTTTCGTCCAATTGTTACGAAACTAAATGATCTTTCACAATTATTGTAATAACCTTTTCCGTAGCCCGCACTTCCTTCTACAAAAAACGTCCTGACAACAATTTTCCTATCCGTCTTAAATTCCTGGATATTCATTAAAAACTGAGAAACAGTGGCAATTGTCTGGAATGGTTTTACCACTTCACAACTGAATCATGAGTTGACCAGTAAAATCAGAGAATAATCATTACCATTATCCCCTCTCTGCTCACACGAGGGGCAAAATGAACTGTCAATAACTCGACAACGAACGAGTGGAATTCCTCGTCGTCTCCCTCATTTTCAAACCATTTTTACAAACTTCAAAATGACAGCCGACCCATAAAAATTCCATTATTCAATCAGGAGTTGTTGGCAATGAATCACAAGTTAAAAACATGCTTCCAGAATCTGACCAACGGCAAGCTCCACATAACCGACGTCTCCAACGCCTCTCGCACCTTACTAATGAACATTGAGACCCTGAAATGGGACCCTCTTCTCCTGAAATTCTTCAACATTCCCCTCCACATCCTCCCCGAAATAAAATCGAGTGCCGAAGTCTACGGAACGATCTCAAGCCCCAGCTGTTTATCAGGCGTCCCCATATCAGGCTGTGTGGGTGATCAGCAGGGGGCCCTCCTCGGCCAGCTCTGCCTGAAGCCAGGCCAGGCTAAGGCGACGTACGGCACCGGCTGTTTTCTCCTCTACAATACCGGAACCGTCAAAGTCGACTCGACCCAGGGCCTAATAACCACCGTTGCCTATAAATTCGGTAAATCACCAGCAGTTTATGCCCTCGAGGGTTCAGTTGCAGTGGCAGGGGCGGCCTTATCCTGGCTGAGGGACAATATGCAACTCCTCAGCAACATCGCCGAGACCCAAGAGTTGGCGGAGCGTGTCCCAAATTCGGGAGACGTCTACTTCGTGCCTGCATTTTCCGGATTGTATGCTCCCCACTGGCAGCAGGACGCCAGAGGTGTCATATGTGGAATTACCGAGGACACCCATCAGTATCACATAATCCGCGCGGCCCTGGAGGCCGTCTGCTTCCAGACTCGGGACATTCTCGAGGCTATGATCAAGGATTCTGGGACTAAACTGTCAGCTCTACTTGTTGACGGCGGCATGACTGTTAATGATCTCTTGATGCAACTCCAGGCTGACTTGACTGGGATCAATGTCTTCAGACCACACATGGTGGAGTCAACGGCACTCGGTGCTGCCATTCTGGCGGGCATTGGCGCGGGATTGATTGATATCTCGGAGGTCGAGAGCTCCCAGATGACCAAGTTCAGTTCGGCTATTGGGGAGGACGAGAGGGATATGCGGTACTCCAAGTGGAAGATGGCCGTGGAGAGGTCGATGAAGTGGGATCTTTCGTCGAGTCTGGATTAGATTAGTTAGAGATGGAGGTTGTTGTTTAGATATTTGAATAGAAATTGTTATGGAGTAAAGACATATGGGGAGCGGTAAGAATGGGGAAAATAGGGCAAAGGGGGTTGTCTAGGACAGGGCTCGGCAAACTCTGCTCTCGGAGCAAAACCAGCTCCCAACCCCAATTAGGGCATTTCAATGGTTTGAATAGAACAGTAATAAATTTTATGGCC
>JAPYZN010001821.1:0-14382 GCA_030522865.1 Psyttalia lounsburyi | reverse complement strand
GGTTAACTTTGACGTGTCAGGCAGATGAGTAATTTTTACGGAACAGAAGGTAAAATTTAACGTGGCAATTGCGTACTTTCTGTGAAATTTCAACTTCGCCGGCAGATTACGTGACTTGTTCCGTAATTTTTATTGGATATTTTTCTCCGTGCGTGTATAGGACAAGTATATAAAATATTTGAATATTGAATTTCCCTTGTACAAATTACCACGACTATCCTTCCTCAATGTCGCCCAAAACTTCCACCGGGACTGATAATTTCCCATAATCGACACCCTCTCAACAGTCACTACTGCATGATGTATTATAATTAGCCATAAATAAATTGTTATAAAATTTACTTGAACTACTGGGAACTTAGATGAATAAATGAAAGATCCTTACAGTAACGATTTATTCAAGTTAAATTTCTGTTGAATTAAAAGAATTGCCAAATTTTTTCCACTTTATTGATTCAAATCACATGGTTTGGAATTTCACAATCATCCATGGATTCATTACAATTCATTGAAGACTTGATGAATAATTGTGGAAATGTCTCGTAGAAGTATGCGAATACAATGTATGTAGGCAGAGCGCCGGCGTGTGTGGTCCTTTGGGGTTTTCTCCTCCTCTCCCTCGCATACCAATCCTTATAATACGAAAACAGCGAACCAGCAGTTGTGGCGCTGTGGGTGAATTTCACTTGACCGTTAGGACAACTGCGAGATGTCTTAACCAGATTTGCTAAAACACTTGGGCATGTATTCAGCGGAAGGGAATTGCAATTCTTTCATTTATCCTACATGGCTCACCAGTATCACATATACCTATATCCTTTTTGTTTATTTATTTTCATTGCAACGTGTGGAAGGGGGTTCTTCAAACACCGTGCTGAGTGCTGGAGACGGAGATTGTGGTAATCACATGCTGCGTACTTTATCTGCTTGCAAGTTCTACTGCAGATTAATTTCGATGGATTATGAGACATTTGGATTTCTTGAGTGACAAAGGCTCCACGAGACATCTTTCATAGTTTCTTTACTGTTTAATTCATTATCACTTAACTCATTGATTCAATTCGTTGTTTTCAATGCGAAATATTCAACACGTTCCGAGTATGAACGGACTTCATGACAACGGAAATTTATTAAATTTTTGCACTAACAAATTCGAGACCAATTCAAGCTCGGTACAAAAACTGTTAAAGTCCCAAAACTTTTGAATTCTGTGATAAGGAGAGAACGCTATCGGTCTTCACGTCAATTTTTTCAGTTGAATCGCACGAATTTTATGATTTTATTGATCCCCCCAACTTTCTCCCTATTTTATGGATTCGGAAAAGTTCGAAGAGAAGTTTTGTCTTCACGATTGTACAGTTGTTGCAAGTATTCATTCTAGTGGCCGCTATCGTCTGTGGTAGAGCCGGGTTGAACAAGTGGTAACCACCTCGTGAAGACTAGAGATTAAAATGAATTCAGAAAGACGGCAAAAAAGTTGGACAACAAAAGAAGCTATCGCGATTCGCTTTCGATCGTTTCCGAATTGGTAATTTGATTTTCAAATCAATAATCCGATATATCCGATCTCCAATTTTTTCTCCTTCATGTAAGAAATAATAATTGACGGAAAAATTACCTGCAATTTAAACGTGACGCGGGATTTATCGGAGAATGCATTTTTGAAAAAAATGATTACTCACCAGCTTTTAGTATTTACTCTCATTTCGTTCCCCCTTGTCATGCATTTTCTTATTTTGTTTTTCTCATTCTGCTATGTTGAGACACGTTGGATTAATTATTAAGGATCCGCTAGCAAAGATGTTCTCGAGCGTGTAATAACCATGACATTTCCTGCTGGAAACCGAAACCCCCGACGGGTGAGAAAGCCCAGCCAACCGACTCTATGATTCTAACGCACGAAAACCCCAACTTCTGTCTCCTAACTCACCCCTCTGTTCTCTCGACTATCGTCCACTGCCGCTAACATTGGGTTAACTTTCTGTCACATACAGAAGCCCGACCAGCATCTCTATTACAATACGTGGATTGTAGGAATTTCCCATTTGCCTCCCAGGGATGTCAAGAGCTTTCACCTCCTGGAGTTGATAAAATAATGAAGTTACATAATTATGCAAATAATTTCATTTTGATTCGAATAATTTTGGAAACGTCTCTTCACCAAGTTAACCCTTCGTTGGACGCATCATGAGCGCAGCGCCGCAGTTTTTCATATTTTAGTTATAACTACGAAAATATTTCAATTTCAACACTGAGCGGCCAGGTATGCCTTGACCAAATCCTCCAGAACGTATCCAAAAAATTTCATCATCAAAAAGTTTATCAATGATGAGACAACAATTTTTTACGCACTGAAGAATTGAAATTGCCGCGTCGCGCTATGCGACCGGATTTGCTATAGAAAATTTCCGTGCGGCGTTGCCAAGAGATGACGGCACACACATCTCGATCACACTGTGTTTTGAGAAAAAGGCAACACCGCGTGCGCTTATACACGGGCGGCGCCGCGCTCATCATGCGACGAACGACGTCGGGTGAAGAGGCGCGACCAACGAAGGGTTAATGACATTTCAATACAAAATGAGAGTATCAAATTTGCATCTGATTGAAGCGGAAAAACGTCTACTTAGCCTACACCCAAATATTCATTCTTTTGCCAGATATATGATGTATATCAGCAGAGATATTTTTCTCCATGCGAGTATTCAGAATCAAGCGACCAAATAAGACGCCTTTTTTTTCTTTTATTGTAATCTGCCGACAGGATCAATACGAAGATCTTGAATTGAGTTAGTCTGTGTGCCACGTAGCGTAACAACTAATTCACTTACATATTCACCATTTTAAAGAAGAAGAATGAATGAGACGCAGACAATCGTCATGAGATGCCGACAATGGGTAATGGATACGTTTAATCCAATTGATGTTTGTAGAATAACAATACTGAAAGAAGTAGAGGGGATTGGCTCGTTTTTCCTAGCGATAACTGGGGGAAAATCCGGCATTGTTGGCAGGAGAGGTTCAGGTACCTGACCTACGTCGACAATGTTTAAATATATTGGATAAGCGTCACGAACAAGGGAGGCTCTCGACAGGTATGGGGACCGCAACACGCTTAACCAATTTCCAGACAAGTCTCTCCCACAAATTTGCTTAAAATTAGGCCTCGGCAGGCTTATTCTATGCCTCAAGTGTTTTCCTCTCCAGCTTCCCCGACTTATGGAGTTTTAAAGGAAAAAAAAAGAAGATTGGGAACATGAGCGCAGGTAGGGTTGTAAGCTTTTTCGGCAGGCGCCATGTAATTGTTATAATTTATGCATTTTTAGTATTTTTTTTCTCTCACTCCAATCGTCAAGACACGCGGCAGGTTATCGGCCAAGTTGACGTTTTACCAGGGTGACAACGTAATCTGTCGTAGGCCGTTGCTATCCCGTATAATATGCACGACAACCACTCCCCGAATGAGTTATATTTTTTTTCCCGTAACACGAATTTTTCTCGCAAAATCCGTCCTTAGTTACATTATATAAGTTGACTGTGAGCTTTATGAAGATATTTTTACTTTCTCGATTAAATCAGTAAATACAAGAGTCCACCCATAGCAACCATCATAAGGGAATATTTCCCCTCTCTCTCTCTCTCCTTGCCTCTCTTTCTTTCTCTTCTTCTTTTTGTTCAGAGAGTATAGGGGAGATCCTCACGCTTATGGACAGGCTTCAACATAAAAATTTTGTGGCGGTGGCGCCGGAACCAATTCAGCACGGGCTTGGACTATGGGAGGGCGCGTATGAGAGCGTCGGTAATAGCGCACAGCGAGGAGTGGAGAAAAGCTCGTACTGTCGGGCTGAGGAGATTGTAGTGCTAGATGTGAGGAGTGGGAGACAAGGAATGTAATGGGAATTGGAAAGAGTGGGGGTACGTTTGAGACTATCAACGTTTGCTGTGACTAAAATTGAGGTTTTTTTTAAAATACAATCTGGCTATGAGACGTCAACTTGGCCGAATTTTTTCACAAAAGTTTTTTTGTCATTTTTTTATAGGGTAAATTCGAAAGGGGAGGTGAAAATTTGTTTAATTCGCAAACCAATACTATTTTTTTTTAACCAGACAGGGAAAGTTTTGCATTTACGAGTATCACATGTATCCCCTGTATCATTCTGAAGCCAAGAACACATTTACAATTTAAATTTCATTTGATTATATTTGAATTCAATTTAACGCTACTGCTTGTACCAAGTGCGGAGGAGAAAGGGGGTAGAACAGGACGATAGGGGGTGAGACGAAGATGGAAAATAGAAGGGCGGATGATGCTAACTTACCGTCACCCTTACGTTTATCCTCCCCAGTGAAATGGAATTCATAGCGGAGCCAACTGAGATGTTCACTTAAATACTTTTCTATTTTCAGCGGAGTATGTATATACACACCTGAAAAATGGGACGCCAAACTTCCCAACCACTTTTATCTACGTAACCTCACTCTGTACTCATAAGAAAGAGTAATACCGCCTACCAAGTGGAATATTATGCGTATGTTGATGCCTTCAGCTCGCATGAGCTTCAGCGGAAATTTTTCCCAGTCATTTCTTTTATTTATTTTATTTACTAACGGCTCGAATGACTGGTCGCAAGTAATATGAACGCCTGGGAGGAAGTACCGAGTTACTTTCCGCAAGTACTGTACTTGTTAATTTTCTGCAAGTACCGAATTTTATTAGAGAGTCTGCTGGGAGACAATTTCTGGCTAGGAAGGCGATTTACCTGGGGAAAAGGCGTATCTATCTGATCAACCCAATTAAGATAATTTTGATCAAGAGGTCAACTAATTTTTTCAGCGGTATGGTAATTTTTCCGGAACGGTCAAACCACAATACAGTTACTGTCTTCTCCGTGAGATGATTGATATTAATTTTGTCAGTAAAATATTTGTATTATTTCTTACAATCTATTATAGTTTGAATATTAGTCCGAGCTAGCCAAGACTGATGATAGCTACCGGTCGTGTGCGGGAGGCACGCGATCACTACTCACGGCTCTGCAGTATCTATCATTCCCGCTAGTGAATTACAATGACAATGACCACAATAACGACCCTCCGGGATGTTCAGCTGCTAAACCAAATGTTCACATACATTCATAATCACAGATACGAGTACTCTCAGAAAAAAAGGTAATACGCGCTATTCTTCGTTGAGAATGATCTGCATATGATGACAGTTTGGAAAATTGTCTGAAAATAATGGTATAAAACAGGTGAGAGAATCTAGGAGAAAAACGCTACGTCTTTATGTAAATCTGTTCTTCCCAATATTCGTAATTTGTGTCATGAAAAATGTAATTACCAGAGGATTATCGTTAACCTGAAGAATTTCTGATAGTTTATAAAAATGAGTTGAGTTCTCCGATGGCCGCAATAAATGTATCTTATGATCGTGGTTAATCATACGACTACGGATTCAATTCCTCGTCGCTGTAACACATACAGAAATTTCCGACTGACAGGAACATGGTTATGCTTTATTACGCGACACAATTGCGTGTCGGCTGTAGTGCCACGTGACCGGGCAACTTCCGGCCAACGTTTGGGTTCCGCTTTGGTGATAGCGCATCTTCCCTACCCCGCTTGGACCCCCTGTCTAATCGGTCACCTCGTTCTAGCTTTGTTAGGAAATTGGGGATTCGTGAATGAACTTTTATTTTATTTAACTTTCATCCCCAATACGAAGGTTATCTAGAGGTATCTGGAGAATTAAAAAAAATTGATAGAATTCGATTGTTTCGTATAATTTATGCAATCATTTTTCTAGAAATTCGTCGGAATTAGAACTGTTGGAACTCAAAAGTATGAACTCTAACCTAAAAAATGAGCAGTGTGTGTGTGGGACTCGGGCAATTGTTGTCAACACCCAATAAACTCCAGTTAGACAAATTCCCACCAACCTTTAAGCCCCTCGCGAAACCACCACTGAGTACTGCTTCGCGAGAGGGGTCTTAGATGCACACTCTTCCGTTTATACATCTTATGTACATCCCTCAAAGATGTTACAGTCGCGAAGTTGCTCATTTCGTCTCAGGCTCCCACTCCTATACAGGTCGGATGCTCCAGGGAATCCGTACATCAACATTTGTGTACATAAGCCCGGAAACACCCATGGTCGCCTGCTTATACACGTCTTCGTTTGCTCACCTGCTTTTCACTACCCGATTGTCAACGTAGCTCTGACGCACTTTAAAGACCTTCGGCAAGGGCTGTAAGGACAAGGGGCCACCAGACATTGTCAAAGACCCTTGAGATATCGAAGGGGAGACGCATCTCTACAATCGCAGCCTGCCTTGTTTTACCGAGGACACAAAATTGTTGGCTGAAGGTATTCTCCGGTGCCAATGATGTTTTTTCGATGCGGATTTTGAGAAGTTACTAAAACAACTACCGAGAGGAGGCAGCCAGGCCGGTAGAACTTTGAGTCTGCAACGTCCATGTCGACGCCTTCTACGAGCGTGATCAGTGAACCCACCTTCTAGGTCACCAGAAAGACGCCCCGACCTCGGGTATCGCTTTTATTGCCTCCTTGAGGACTTTGACCTCGATTAGGTCGATACCCGGTGCCTTGCCGTTCAACGTAATGTTGACGACTCCCTTGACGTCGTTCACTGTGACGTGGTCGGCGTCTGGGGATCGTGTTGGGCGAGATCGTCTGGCACGTGGGTATGGAGAAGATACTGAGCAGTCTCCTGCATCCTCAGTGTGGCTGTCGTATTGCGGTCCCGGAGTGTGCTAAGCATCGTCGCGCTCTTGAGTCTATCATCCGCGGCCTTGTAGTGATAGCCCCAGGGTTCCTCATTACCTTTCTGCTTAACGAAAGCTTACCAGATGTTCTTTTTTGCGATTCTAATGGCATTTTTGTAGTCGGTCAAGAAGACCACCTTGCACCTTATCGCGGTTTCGATTCTGGCTAGGAGGTCTTGCTCGACTTGGACAGAGCGCCTGGAGTTCATCGCACGCTTGCGTTTTTGTCTAGTTTTCAGAGTCCACCACGGATTCGCTCTCCGGTAGTCTTTTCTACTAGGCATCGACGCTTCACAGGCCCTCGTTAGACCTATTTCTGAAAAAAAAATTCAAGTTCAAAAAGTGATAATTTTTGAAAATTAATAAGTCGTTGGAATACAATCTACTCGCTCTACAATTTTCATCAAAACTTGATTTCATATATTACTTCTCAGAAAAAAATTGCGAAGGCCATCGGGAACGCGAGGATTTTTGACGCAATGACGCATGGATGTTCACTCAAGGATTGGGGCGTCTTTTAGCGGGCGTGTGTTCATAAAACTCACACGAAGACGCTTCTTGACAGCGAAATCAGCGGTAAAGACGTTGCACCCGCTTTGATTCAAGATGAGCAGCGGTTCGTCGAACAGTCTCTCTCATGGGCAGTGCTACAAATGTAAGTTCGTAATAAGTATATAACATAAGGAGTGAGAGGATATGGGGGCAGAGAAACTAGCAAGAGGGTTACGTCGGTCAGTTGTGTCCAGTTCACTCTACTGGAGCCCAGGCTAGCACTCGGACATTCGATCGATAGAGAGTAGAGGCTGCGGGTTCCACCGGAGGTGGACACTAACGCCACCAACTTGTATACTACTTTAGAATGTTTCTAGGAAAAATTATCTCAATTCATTTTATTTTCATTGGCGTCAATACGACAATTGACAAAAACTAATATTTAACATTCGCTAGTTTTTTTAGTTTCGCCACCTTTCTCAGTAAGTGCAATATAATTAAAATTTAAAGATTAATAAATAGCACTACTTTGAATATTTTCTTCCGATGGTAGTAGTGAAATAAAAATTGATCATAATAGAAAGCTACGTACTTGAGAATTTTAACCAGACTTCGAGGCGTTGTTTCCGGAGCCGACGCGCTGGACACTAGACCAAAGCCGGTCTTCTTGGAGTATTCTATATTTTATAGTTCAATGGAGATGAGTATGTCAATTCCGCGAGCAGTTTTTTCTATGAGGGCATATTATTCCAATGTAGTTTTTTTATTTCTTTGGTGATAAAACCAAACTTACTCTACTGACTTACTGATTTTTTATTGATTTTGGGCTGAAGCGAATGAAGTTATTTTTTCATACGAAATTTTTTCTCATTAATCTCTTGCTCATCTGGTCTTGGTCTATATGGCCCCATGGTGCGTTTTGCCTGCCTGATCCATTTTTCCCCGCGGTCCATTTTTCGCACCTGATCCATTTTGCTCTCTAGAAAATTGTTACCCAGTTTATGGGAAGATACATGTATTATGTATGTGTGTACTCGTGTGCGTGCGTGCGTACGTATCCGTGCGTGTGAATGCGTAATAACAATAGGGTGGCCCACTTTTCAATTTACCTTTTTTTCAAATTCCATTTTTTCTTCAAGCGAAAGTTTTTCATCGGTTGAACAGCCATTGAAAGCCAAGTTTTCTATTTTTTTCTCCATGTGAATGAATTTTTTTTTACTGGGCTGAGAATTTTTAATTCTATTATATCAATTTTTCCGAAAGACGCTCAAGTCTTTATGTACAAAATTTACGAAGTTATCGGCCCACTATATATAGGGGAGACCCGGGCAAAATGGAACACCCAAATTTTTTCTTTTTTTTTCAATGTTTTCATTTTTTTTCAATTTTTTCATTTTTTCAATTTTTTTATTTTTTTTACGATCTACTCTATGCCAGGCAGCTTGATAGCTAGGAGACTAAGAGAATATAAACACTGAAAACTAAAATAATTTTAAATCGCAAAAAGCAATTTTGCGATTTTTTCAAATTTTCGAGTGTTTCGTTTTGCCCGTACGGGCTAAATAATGACGAATTAGTTATAATTTTTGTTGCATTATGCTATTTAGGCTAAATAAATATGAATCAAAAAAAAAATTATTTATAACCTTTGGAAAATTAAGGCGTTCTGTTTTGCCCTGGTCTCCCCTATATTTAAATATAAATTCTTTCCTCCAATAATTAAAGACATGGTTGCAATGCCGTTTACCCGTATCAAAAAGTTTCCAAATCGAATCTCAATGTCCATTTTCATTGTCAGATAAGTGTCGATAAAATCTCATAATGGTACCAAATGAACCCACAAAATCGTTGGCGCAGAAGTCTACCCACAGCATCCCTCAGTACCTTCTTGAAAATCGATCTTCCCTCTTGTTTTTTTCTTTAATTCCGCGTTTTTCCCCTTTGGCTCCTCGGGACAAGTCGCCTGGTTGGGTTCTTGATCCAATTATCTCATGTCCCTTGTCGGGTATCGGGGCGTGCTACGCCATTGGTCCTTGCCGCCCGTTGAACGCCGGGGCCGTTTGTTTTGTAAGTCTAATCGCAGGAACTGCCTCACCGGTGGTCCTTTTCTCTTTCCAAGTTTATCCCGCACATTCTGTTGTATTATACGAAACTCCCCCAATAATTCTGTCTTCATTCGACTAACACGTTTTACCTTATATCGCTCTTTGTACTCATCCTGTATACACACACCCGGTATTTTTTGTCTCTGTCCCTCCTTCGCCATAAGTATCTCTCGGCTTTCTACTCTCTCAATGGCGTCCGAGTGCCGCCATTTTATTTTTGAAAAAAATAAATGAATAAAAACAAACAACAAATGTTTTATACGCACTTTTGCGTGTACCGGGAAGTGGTGGAATTGAAGGAGTTGGTCTAATGTAAACCTTCCTTCTCTAGATAATGTTTCCATGCTCAACGACGGGTGGAAATAGTATATTTGGTAACAAGTGAAAAAAAATGGTTTTTGGCGAGTGGGAGGTGGCACTCGCCTTCGGCTCGTGATATAATCCCCCAGTTAAAAACCAGTTTTTTCACGAGTTGCGAACATAATTTTTCATCTTAATGTGTCGAAAAAGTAATTTTCAGTGACTCGACGCGAAGCGGAGAGTGACTGAAAAGTTACTTTTTCGACACGGTGTGATGAAATAGTATATTTCGTAACAAGTGAAAAAAAATGGTTTTTGGCGAGCGGGAGGTTTATATCACGAGCCGAAGGCGAGGGACGAGTTACGAACATAATTTTTCATCTCAATGTGTCGAAAAAGTACTCTCCGCTTCGCGTCGAGTGACTGAAAAGTTACTTTTCCCCCACAGCGTGATGAAAAATAATTTTCGAGAGACCAAAGACGTAGAGATTGTACCAATGTTACGCTAGAAATGAAACAACAGGAGATAAACCTTCTCAATTAAAAAATCGAATATCTAAAGAACTGAACGATTTAGTTGAACAAAAATTTTGGCCCCTGAGCAAAAATTATGAATCAATGGATAAAAAAAAAATTAATTATTAGAGATAGGAAACCAATATTGGCTATAAAAATCTAAAAGTCAATCACTAAAAACTGGGAAATGAGAAAGTGTTCGTAGAAAAAGGTCTTTTAAATTTTTTTTAATGACTACATGCCAAAAGATTATATACTCATATTCAAATTATATATTCATTAATTAATTGAGCTAACGGAGAATCATATGTCGTGAGAATATTGACAGAACGTCTGCGTCTCATCGATTTCTGTGGATAATTGCAGCGGAATTTTTTCAATTCACTTTGGATATTTAGAATTACGAATTGTCCTGGATTTTTGAATGAAATAAACCGCATGCGAATGACGCCCATGGGCATAATTCAGGAGGTTATTACACGTTTACCTCGAAGTTAACACTCAATTTAAAAACTGAAAGAACTGCGTGGGGAAGAAAAGAAAAAGGACAAAAATAGTAAATCTCTGGTCGTTGAGCTCATCCCGTTCGGGTAATATACCTCAAGGAAGAGTTTGGCGATGGTTATATGTGTACCCTGGCGCCAGGTCTGAGGAGCGTGCCCGACCCGTTTGAAACAAGGATGGATTAATAGAGAGTTTGTAAGGGAGTGAACAAGACGGGGGATAAAGAATGAAGGAGAGAAGGCTGGCAGCGGGACAGAATAAAAGGATGTACACGGCATGCCGTCACGAAGATGAGCAACTCCTGATAGGTGGGCCTCTACGAAGAAAATCACTGGCTCGCATAATGATATTGCTTCGTCGTGGGGGCACTAATCACAGTTATGAAAATTAATCATCTACTGTGGTCTCGTTGTTGCCTCGTGCACAGTGCCAAACCCTGTAGGCACTTTGCCACTCGCTTTCGTTTTCCTTTTTCTTCTAAATTTCGGGGAAAAAAAATTGCAACTGCACTCGGCAATCGACAATTTTGCTGCCCAACATATTCAACAACAGATCATCGACGATTCAGAACTGCCCTCATGTAGACGAGACTGAAGGCTTAGGTAAATTTCCAACAATATAGCCGAGGAAATAATGAATTTATTTGCGCAGTGAAAAAATTACTCGGATTATTTATACTCTTCCGGATTTATCTGACGAATCTGGGAAACGAAAACCAAATTTTTTATTGTAAAACCGTCGTTTCCGTTTTGGAAATTGATACGATTTTTTAGAGGCTTGTTTGATAATATTGGGGGATATTTGATGATAAAAACAGAATAAATGAACAAAGGGTTCGGCGTTGATGCAGATTTCTTCGTCAGGAGAACCACTGGCGGAGTGGTCCAACAACTCTAGTGTGTAAAAAGTTGCCAGCTCAATCTCAAGCGGAACCAAATTTTTCGACGTGAGGGCTTGAGGAGAGAGCAGTTGAAGGAATTGTCTGTCCTAGGCTGGTTTTTCTGGGGAACCCTATGCAAAAATAGGATAAAAATAATTCTATTGAAAAAAAATTGAGAAGACACGGAACGCGTAATGAGCAATGAGATCACGCTTGAATTGAAGCAATTACCCTAATTAATCTATTTAAGTTGGTCACTCCTGTCATTTTCCGTCACTTCTTGTGAAAAGCTGAAACAAATATTTTGACTGGATTATAATTTCTTGCGAGTCGCAAGTGAGAGTTAGATATAAAAATTACGAGTGGCACGAAGGAGAGAAAAAGAAAGTACTCAGAAGTCTTCCTTCCCTTTTGGATCAGACATTCCACAATCGCCAAGTTCATCGACGCGAATTTCTGTATGCGTCAGATGAAGACAGAGCCAAACGACAGAGTCAAAACTGACCGTGGGGTGGTTAGTGGCAGAATAAAAGGGCAGAAGCTTGAGTTAACGTGTGGAGTGTACAAGAGAGCCCCGAGGATCGATGCTTTTTTCGATCCCTCTGCGTATCGGATGCAGTTCGTGCGTGAAAGCCACCCCGGGATGGAGCCACCCCTCGCATCGACTTCTTATGTTTCGTTTCCTTATTCTCTATACTCTCGTGGTATCAAACAATTCATCTTCGTGCTCACGAAAACGAGCGCAGAGTAAAAAATTCCGGAATATAAACAATTTTTTTTTATACATTCTCGTTTTTTATCCCTTCTCTCTCGTCGCGGGAAAAATATTTTTGAGAATCATTAGAAATTATTCATCAAAAAATTTATAAATTTATATTTTTTCAAATTAATTGTTATTATTGTTTAAAAACGTCGTTTGCTGGGTAGGATAAATTTAGTTTTCAGGGAATAGTTGGAAAAATTTTATACTTGTTAAAAAACTAATTGAAATACTGTTAATTATTGAAATAAGAAATTATTGGAGATATTACTTCGTAGATAATATTTTTAACTTCTAATATTAATTAGTCACTTCTCAACAATTCCAAGAGCAAGTTGTCTTACTTAAAGAGATTAAAATTATGAGTATTCCGCATTTATTTTGGATTGAGGGATTAAAGAATTACCGGAAGAAAAACAATAGATTTTTTTTTAAGAAGACTCTTCTTTTTCATCTCAAATGTCATTGAAAATTCACGATATTCGATATTTCAACTAAAGGCAGAGGAAACGAGCACAGTGGTTTTCGATAACTCCGGGAAAACACTTGGCCGAATCCTTAACAAAAGTTTCACAGTCGAGAAACCGTCGACAATAGAACGGGAATAGTTGAAAGCCCAGGGCCATGGTCAAAGTGAGCTAGAGAGGGATAGAAAATGAGAAAAAGGTCTTATGATGATTATGGGGGATGGAGGAGGAGTCGAGGGAACAATTTAGTGGTGAACGCGGATGTAGCTAATTTTCTGGGTTGTCCACGCAACCGTTTCGCGGGCTAAATCCATGGATATTTGCATCCAAAATAGTTTAAGGTCATCTGTTTCCTCGAAAAAAAATTGGAAAAACTGGAAAACGGTAACAGCGGAGGAAAACAAGTGGTGCTGTCCCTGGGCTGCTAGTCGCTCGTTCCTATGGTGGGCGAGTTGATGCATACGCCTCCGAATATATACCCTTAGGGGGTCAAACTAATAGTTAACCCCTTTTTGCAATAAAATTGGAGTAATTGGAATAATTCGAAAATTACAAAATATAAAAATTAAAAAAGTGTCTGGTAGGTAACTCAGTAACTGGTACTGGTAAGTCGATTTCGGAAAATTTGCCGCTGACGTTTTATTTGTTTTAAAATACTGTAAATGTTTTTAAAAATTGTTATTGTTTAAAAATTTATGTTATGCCACCAGTGGATTTTGGGTTGGGTTTGGGGTTTGGGGCTCGGGTGGGAGGGTCGGGCACGAGCCGAAGGCGAGTGTTACAATCCCACGAGCAAGAGACTCCAAAACGCGCGTGTTCCATACAGAATTTCATGTCAAAGGGCCCGAAATCCGCGATTTAACCGAGCGAGGATAGAATCGCGGGATTCTGAGCGGCTGTCGCATAAATTCTTAAATTTCATGGTTTTACACTAACCGCATGTCATTATAACTATAGGATTGGATGATTTTCCGGACCCCTAGAATTATTTCCACTCGTGTACTCCTGAACCTCTTTCAGGGGCCAGTGGACATCACTTGAATACCTTTTAGGGAACAAACGGAAAAGGCTCCAACCGAATAATGGAAATATATGTTTGAAGGGCTCAGGGTTCTTTTCTCTAAGAGACAATATTATCAGACCAAGGGTTACAGAAAAAACATTCGGTAATATTACTGATTTGATATTATCCAGCAGTCCAGGAATGTTTCATTTACAATATAAAATATAATATTTTTTTCACTAAACAATAATAGTATCTATAATTTTCAATATAAATGAACGTGAGAAGACTCGTAGGCAAATGAAAATTTTTTTTTATTTGCTTGACCGAAACTTTCTATTAAATAATAAAATAAAAACATTCTTTACTGCTCTTCAATTATCATTTTATTTATTTGCAAAAGAGATTTACATTTTCCCTGATTGAAAAGAGGGGCAGCGAACAGAGAAATTGGCGAGCAAAATTAGACGGTTAAGGATGTTCGCCCTATATATCGAAAAATATAAGAAATTGATAATTTTTTTTTCCAAGATTCTTTAACTTACTATAGAACGATACCTGAAATTTCA
>JAPYZN010001820.1:0-28137 GCA_030522865.1 Psyttalia lounsburyi | reverse complement strand
GTCTTTTCATCGCAATCATGAATTTTCAGGGCCAAAATTCCTTGAAATTCCAGTGAAAATTAAATGCGATAAAAATTTCCGAGCAGTCTACGGGAAAATTCGGAGAAAAATTTTTAACAGTTCAGTCGGCAAGCAGTCATAGCATTAAAATTGTATGTTCCAGCGGCGCATTGTTTTTACGACGAGAGTGTAAATGGGCCGAAGCCGGCTTCCAAATACTACGCAGCAGCTGGCAAACACTACAGAAGTTGGACGCGGGAGGAAGATTACGCTCAAAAGTCCCAAATCGACACTATCAATATCGCAAAGAGGTACATAGGTGCTCGAGGCAACTTTGCCCAGGATATTGCGCTCCTGGAAATCAAAACTCCATTCGAGTTGACCGATCTCGTTCACCCGGTATGCTTGGACTGGGACAATGTACTCGAGCGTGAGCACCTCCAGGACGGCCGCTACGGAAAGGTACTTGGAAAATCATGGGCCATTAAATGAGCAGGAGCCAAAATATCTGTCCAAGTTGTTGGACTATTCCCTCATATAATTAAATCATCTGCGGGCGAGTTTTATTTTTTAATTCAAAGGAAGGCCTCATTCTGGCTCTTGATATAACTTCTCTCGTTCGATTCGAATAAATCACGTTTTTTGGGGGTGTCAAAAAAATTCTCAAATCAAGTGAAATTAATTGTCAGGCAGTCGGCTGGGGAAAAACAGCGGATGGCAAGCCCAGTGAGGAGCTTCAAGGAATAAATGTACCGTTCGTGTCATTCGATCAGTGTGTCGCTGACGTACCAGAGGATTTCCGGGGCTATATAACGCCGGACAAGTTTTGCGCTGGCTACAGAAACGGTAGATCATTAACTACGTCCAATATTTTATCGTCATGTACATTCGGTTTTTCTGATAATTATTTTTCCCCCACAATGCTCACTGTTTTTAGGATCGAGTCTCTGCGAGGGCGACAGCGGCGGCGGTTTGTGCTTCGAGAGCAATGGCCTCTGGTACTTGCGGGGAATAGTCAGTGTCAGCCCAGTCAGGGACTACAGCTGCGATTATCAGTCATACACTGGGTTCACGTATTTCAGCCATTTTCGGGAGTGGATTCGCAGTGTTTTTCTCAAGAGCTGAACGATTATTGTCAACGTAACGCGAGAATAGAATTTTTTTTCCCCCTCGTAGGACCGGATTTTAATACTCAATGAATTCTTTAAAAACATTTCATCGTCGAATTTTTGCATGAGTTGCCGACAATTACGTATTGTGAAAAACAATACACCATTTTCGGATAAATGTGGTGAACAATGTATGACTCTTATAAACCAAGTTTTATCAATAGAAGCAATCTAAATTAGCAATACACCCAACCATATCCCAAATCAAACGCAATATTTACAACAGCCTTCGTCATTTATATCCCCCAGTTTTCCCATGCGAAAAACCGTATTTCTAGTTGTATTTGTAGATATATTTATTTCTTTATGGTTGTTTTTTTTTGTTCTTTTGCCGTTTTTGGTTTATTGTTATCCTGAAAATAAATCGAATGGTAACAAACGAACAAAATTCGTGTGGCTCTCTCGTAGCCAGGATTATCTTCCGTGTGCTATCGATGAACGGACATATAACTCGGGGACTTTGTTTTACGAGCTTACATTGTCTCCACGGTAAATTGCATAATAAATTGGTTTTAGTACCGTGACTCAGGGTCGTTCATCAAATATGGAGGTGATAGCCTGTCAAAATTGCTGTACAGGTACTGTTTTCGGTTTAATTCGGAATTTACCCTTTTTTTTCTTGGTTTTTCACTGGCGAAAACATTCGGCGGAAAAAAGAAAGAAATGTACTGTTTCATGCCATTTATGCGTTTTATGATTTCGTGAAACATGAAAAATCATGCACCAGGCTAATTAAATTTGAAATATACAGTCCCATAGCGGCGTAGAATTTTCTCCGTGTACTAGAGTTCACGTTCGAGTAACGAATCGATTGCTAAAAATTCATCACCGATGTTTTCGATTATTTTGATGTTACGTTCAATCTTCATGTTCTTTTTCAAATTAATTGAGTTTGCTCGAATGTAAACGGGCATATTAAAGGAAAAATAATTGTGCTCCACACAGAAAATAATCAATTCCATGGAACCCATTAATTACGGAGTGCGCTTGCCGTTTAATGAGAGAATTCAATTCAATGTAGAGTCTCTCTCTCCGATTTATTTTCAGTTTTGATATTGAATGGAATATGGAAAATAGGTCTATTCACGGAAATGATTGCACATTTTCGGAACATTACACACGGGGAATCACAACTTTTTAATCATTGAAATCAGTTTTTTTTCCATTACCAATGTCATTTATCAGAGTTTCCATAAAAATTTCATTAAATAACGGGAGAGTGCGCAAAGATTGTCAGATAATTCTGGAAAATTCTCCAGTTTTACTGATCAACACTAAAAATTGCGGAACTCACTCCGGATATTTCATTAAAAAAACTGCCAAATAGAACTCTCAAAAATTCCCAGTTCCTTTAACTCTTAAAATCTGTTACTAATCCATCGATTGGACTCAATAAATTATTTTTCTCCTGCATAAAGCAGGATATAATGCATGTTTTATGTGTTAATGGACTTCCAATATTGTCTTCAGCATTTGCAAAAAAGTTTCCACTAGTCTAATTGGCGATTCACAATGGTTGCTTCATTACGGTTGCCAAGAGGAATCGTCAATGCTCCATTCGAGACTGAATTTAACGGTTCGTCGTGTACCTTCAAAGGACGCAGACGGGATGTATGCTACATACGACATGTCGAGAGGGTCCGATGAAAGCACCCCCCGGTTGGACATTTTCACATACAAAATCCATGGCGAGCCGTCCTTGGTCAACCCTTCGCCTCTATCTGCTTTCTAAAAGCGACTGCGCTTTCACTTCATTGTTTCATATTCCTTTTCCCCAGTGAGTAATTGAATCTGGCAACCACTGTTTGGGATTATGGGTCCATTAGAGGTGATCATTTGGATCGATTGTCCATTGATTCAATCAATTTCAAGGGATTTGATGAAGTCTATTCAATGCAGATGTGATGCATTGGAGAGATATTTTCTTTTATTTTCACTGGGAAAAAGCGGACAAGTTGTTTTCAGTATTTTTGTATTGGATAATTACGAGGGCGTATGATATTTGTAATTGTATTTTCTTTTTATTTGGCTTGTTGGGAATAATTTCAGGCAAATCTTCTCCAATCGGCAAAATTGAAGCTGAAAGGCAGTGGACTCAACATATTTTCCTTCGGCCGCTTTTTAATTAGTCTCGGTCATTAATTAAACACTCCTTCAGACCGCTTCTGCTGTTCGTTCATGTTGACTACTTTTGCCTTCACTCGAGGAATTTTAATTTTGCCGGCATGTAAACACGCGAGCGCCAATTTATTTCTCTGCGGGGAGCTTTTTTTTTTTAAAGAGGGGGCGAGAATATGGGTGAGGTGAGGAGGGAGGGTGCAGAAGGTTGGCGTAACATCGCTCGTTCATTTCGTGGTCGATTTACGATCGAAGGGGGGAGGAGTGAGACCTCGTTCGAGTGGCAGGGGACAGTGTCAAAATTTCGGTTGGACGGGGCGCGAATCGAAGGATATTCGGAAAAGACAAAATTGGTGGAGTTCAGTCCACAATGTTTTGTTTAAAAATAAATTTCATTGGAAGACAAACAGATCAAAGAACAAAGACAAGAGATCCACTAAAAAAATATTTCCAGTGGAGGTCAACCGCAATTACCCCGAAAAAAAATTATAATTCTGTGTGCAATAAAAAGTAGTTGACGAAAAAATTTCCTCGCCCTCTCAAATATTTTTTCTGCATGAGTAAGCCCCGAAAGACCGGGTATCACAGAAGTGCCGATGGAATTTCTCCAATGTGGGATAGGAAATGTGGGGAAAAAAGAATTGAAAATGTACTCAGTAGATTCACCGAGTTGAACCTTCCCCCGTTGGACGCCCGATGAATAAAGTGTGGAAATTCTATTCTTCAAATTCATTTTCCCTCACAATCTCCGGTGTCTTCCGTGCGACCTGGTTTCCTTCTGCCTACTTTCTCTCTTAGTCTCTCTCTCTCTCTTCCTTCCTCCCGGTATTTTGCACAATCAGATGTTCATGCAAAGTGGCCTGAGGAAAAGTTGGAGGTGAGGGAGAGAATGAGACGGCCGATTGATGGAAGAAGAAATGAATAAGGGAAATGTATGACGAAGGGAGTTGGGACGAGTCACTTATTGTTGGGATTGGACTCGACTTCCGAAGATTTTACTACTCGTACCATTCGAAATTCATTCCACGGAGGCCAGCGGGAAATGAGATGCTCTCTTCTTCGTCCTATCTTATGCCGTTCCTGTTATTTTCTGGAAACTTTGATTTCTTTTTTCTTCCCGAGGAGGGCTATTGGGTACGTGACTACGTATAAATATGTCGACTAGTTTTAATGTGAGATGAATCAATATTTCTACCGCTCGTGGGGCTGAATACGACCGGAGACACTGCCAGCGGCTCCGGCGTTGTCTCTACTGTTGTTTAAAATTGCGCAATAATTGTCCAGAGAGACGCGAATGAGGAAAACCCCAGGGGAATTTCTTAGACAATTCGACTCGATTTCTATTGAAGTCGCTCCTTTTTTTATACAACCTATTATTTAAAATATTTTCTCAGCCAATTTTTTCAGCGGCATTCACGTGACTTATTTTAGCCTACTTCCCTCAACATCCCCACTCTCACGTGAGCACTTTCCCTGCAAGTGACTGTCCCACCAGGACATCCTCAACGCGCGTGAAATAATGCTCCCCGAGTGATAAAGGCAGCCGAGGCAGAAGGGTCTTTGACGACAAAGCGTGCGTTTCCGTGAGAGAACGAGTGGAGAATCAGAGCGACTAGTGAATGGAGACCGTCACGCAAACGGAATGCCAAATGCCAATTGTGTCGTCAGTGGAGTTCATTGAATTTTAACTTCATCGACGCTCCATATTTTCCCCGCGTTCCACACCTCTTTTATTTATTTTTTCCTTCATCCCTGAGAAGGCGTCGCTTTGAAATGGTCAACGGGGGCCACCAATTGGTGGCCATCACACACTCCCTACACGACACAAAAAGTGTGGTGAAACGCGGGGGAGGGGGGGACAAAACCCTCAGCGAGTGGATAGTGTGGGTGATTTTTTTTCGTCGGTTCGTCCCAACCTTTTCACCCACTGAACTACCATTTTTTTTTTTTGAAAATCATGTGAACCCTCGGTGGTCAGCCAACTAACAAAGCACAATCGACGACTTTTGATGTGTATTTTTACCCGTTTTTTATGCATACGCGAGCCTTCCAACGAACCAATTGTTTAGGATTCATATTTGTATTGGGCAATTGGAGAGTCAACAATAATAGCGGAATGGAAACAAAGATGGAAGAGGTTTATTTTTGCAATTTCGACGATGGCTTTTTTTTATTTATCTTTACAGGTATTGTTTTGATGGGTCCGACGAGTGTACGCGGTTTGCGTGTGTTTCGAGATTCAGAGGTTTTTTTAAAAATAATTTTTCGCTAATTGGAGGAGCTTTTGATGGATGTACTGGATAGTTGACAGAGAATTTTTGATGTTAAAAAATTGCGGTTGCCGATTTTTTTTAAGAGAAAGCCTGCTTCAGACGTGTCCACAATTTTTGTGGGAAATGTCGGGAATTTTATTGAGCGGTCCAATAATTTTTACCGAACCGGTTAAACACTTCCTGATTATCGATAGGTTGGATAATTTTAATTGACAATTTTTATCAGCGACGAAACACCTCCGAAATATCGGACATTGCCCTCAGCCAGCCGAACAATTCCTCCCGCCACGTTAGCAGCGTCTTTGGACCTTGGAAGAGAGATATCCGAGAATAAAGCGTCGAGGTGAAAGATGAGAACAATGGGGCATAAAGGGCGGCTACGTATAGATTGAATTCTCGCCGGGTCCAGACGTCAGTCGTCAGAAGTTTTCGTAAGGCAACCCCCGGTGATTCCAATTCCAATTACAAGGACACAAAGGCTACGAAGACGACAGGTAGATACTCGTCCTCGAGTTTGTCCCTGACGATGGGCCATCATCCGACGCAGAAAGTGAAGAAGTCGTTGGAAATGTGAGGGGAGAGGAAAAATGTCGTGGCAGGAGGGATCAGCTTTTGTCTTTACGGATGGGATTTCTCGTTTGTGTTTTACGACAAGTCAAAAAGACATTCCGTCCTCCACTCATCCGCCAAAAAAAAAAAAACTTCATGGTTTATATTTCAATGGAACTGAAAACTGAATTTTTGAGACGACGAGAGGGCAAAAGAAACGCCAGGCGGGGGGACCTTCAACGAAATTGCTCTGACTTTTTTCTATCGGTTTTGTTTTGCAAATTAATAATTTTCTATTCTGGGGGCGGGGGGTAAACGTTCGACAATTTATCGATCAAAGCCACCATTTAATTTGGCCTCCTTGGGGATGCGTCCGTAGGCCAGACTAACGTGTCGTATAGAAAGCGAGACTGCTGCATAAATGCAGAGGCGACCTATACCATCATGTACGTGTGCGTTGCATGTATAATCAACGAGGGTGGCCTCGCTTTGGAGGATTTAACCCTTGGCGAGGAGACGTTGTCCTGGCCAAGTGAACTCGTGCTCTCTGTTCTACAATTATCTCGTAAATTGGGGTAGCAACAAGCGAATGGGGAAACTGTGTCTCACACTCGAAGAAAAACAACAGACTTTCCAAAAATATATCATTTTCTGAAAATAATAAAAAGAAAATTGGTGTACTAAGCCCGAAGACGAGACAGAAGATGAAGAAAAGCGACAAATTAATCAAAACCTTTGCCAAAGTTTCGAGTCGAGATTTTCGCCAAAAATCCCGGACAAAATTAAATAATTAGTCATTATAATTATTAAATTGACTTGGAATGGTTATTGACATTTACAATTTATGTATTGTAATCAGTGAACTATTGACTCATTCAGTAAATTCATTTTAATCATCAGAAATATATTTCTACTGTAATTATTGAAGCCCTTATGAAGAAGTACGTGTCGCAGACTTGACCCAAAAACCCTCGGCTTGGCCTCACTCTCTGATGATTTTCCGTTGTTCTCTTGTCATTACCCGAGACCCGAATACAGCACTGAGGGATTTACAGCAGTGGTAGTTTCAAAGCGCCCTATAACTTTCACCTCACACCGAGTGACCGAGATAGAGAGAGAGAGGAAGAGGTGGAAACAGTGAAGTACCACGTGTACGGTGAGAATCTAAGTGTTCTTGTGCATTTGGGATACTGAGGGAGAGCCTGGTCCTTACCCAGGGTCCGTTGGGTAGTTCAGTGTCTGCGGTTCACGACTGAAATTACGGGGGCTTAATGGAAACCAAAAGAGCGGGGTTGGACACCAAGTAGAGAAGTACAGAGTAGCGTTACTTGCTGGAGTTGAGACGGACGGACAGGCAAGTGACCAGTTTTGGTTAGAGAGAATACCATGGGAACAAGAAAGATGTAGAAACTTTGGGCAAAGTGGTAAAACTGAATTTTGATCAAAGTCCAACTCGGAGAAATTTCATGGTCTATTTGCAACAGTTGTTGCAGGTTTAGATGCGAAATTATTCTGGAGTTCTGTAATGAAGTCAATTTTGTCATGAAATTTTTGGTACACCAGACGAGAGTATTTCCGGCGAAATTCACAGTTGACAACTAAAATTATTGGGAAATTTTAAGCAACAATTTATTTGACGTCTCATTGATTCCACAAGCCGCCAACTGAGATACCAGCCATCAAAATTCAATGGACGACAGCTAAAGTTATTCATCTCAGCCCACAGTTACCTCCCCCAATAATAGGGCCGGAGGTAGTCTAAGGGCAACAGTTGAAACAAAACTCGAGACCCGGTGCTTCCACGTTTTTGTGTGCCATTTAACGCGGAACTTTTCACTTTCAGTGAATTGTCAGCTTTATGAGGAAAGTTTTCCGAGTGTACTCAGTCTCATCAACAGCAGCCACTTCGATGTTGTGGACTGGTGGCCCCACAGCATTCTGAGCCCTCCCTTCTACGATAGTTTCTTGGAAAGCATGAGCCACCACCACCGGAGCCTGAGCAACTGTACATTTTACCGCAGGACTGTCCTCCACAGCCACCTTGGGGCGGCAAACTCTTGCAAGACTGGCATTTACATCTAAAAATATAGGACGAAGTGGTTCGAGTTGTGAGAATTTGTGGAGTGAGGTGGATTCAATTAATCCAGGAGTGTTGTTAAAATCAGCAATTCGAGGACGTTAAGTTGTACCACAGTTGCCAATGCCAATGAATTAATAATAATTATTGAAGTGAAACTTCTTTAGCGGGGGTGCAGTGAAAAATGTCGTGAAACCCGATTTTTGGAAATTAAATTTGGCAGTCCTCGATCAAGTGAGAAATTTATCAGTTCATTACTTGCAAGGAGTTCCAGCGGGCGGTCTCCGATTGTAGTGTCCAGCCTCATTCGTCCTACCAGGATTATCGTGACACCCTGGACCACCGCAACTGCCGCAGGGACAGTTGCTCTTCGCATTTCCTCTTATCCCCATTCGTGGGGGCTCGTGGCCCTGGCAAGGGGCTTGGCATCCATGTGATCTCCAGCAAGGTGGTGGACAAGACTGATTCCGCGGTGCATGCACACAAGCTGGTGGAGAGCACGATCGAGGCGGCGGCGGTGGGCAGCCACCTCCACAGCCACCACGAAATCGCTCGAGTGATTTCTCACGTGGGGATTCACCAGTGTCCGCACCACCTCTTAATCTCTTCTCCTGGTAGTCCTCGTAATCTGCAATTTGGGGGCCTAACTGATGGCTTGACGGCGAGAAATCTGCAGGTAAAGGTCCGTAGTGAACTGGCCGAGTTGAGTCCATAGAAAAATTCCATAGAAAAAACTCGGCGGAAAATTATAAAGAAAATTCTATGGGAGTTTTTTTTACACGTGATCACTTCACTTGTGAATTACCTAATTAATTGATAATCGTGTTGTGTTTTTCTGGGGTGGGAACAATTACCTGACCACTTACGTTTTGTTCACTGCTTTATAAAATTTATTTAGACGCGTTCAGAATTTTTATTGGCCACTTTTGGTAATCGGATATGACCTCCCTGGGGCCAAGCAAAGGTCGGTATTAAATCACATCAAGTACTCGCTATATAAAATTACAGCGGGAATTTTCCGCTGTCGAACACTACGAGACCTGCGAAATTAATGGAACATTTTCCTCATTCACGGAAATTTTAATCTGCCAAATATCTGCCTCTCGTTGGTACGAATAACAAAACAATCGGGAAATTTGCGATGATTTTGGAGGTTTCGTGGTATTGCTACTGGAAAATTTCTCAAATTTCGTGCGGTTGGCATCCGTACGTAGACCGCGGAGGCCTCGAAATTATTTCTCGAATTTTATTAAACGCTTACGTAATTTGGACCGACCGGCCGAAGCACTACACGATTATCAATCGATTAGCTGATTTCCACTGGCGATTTTTCGATGTAATTTGACATTTCCAGGAGTAGTTTACTACCGGCGTCGATGCTGTCGGCTCCACAGCCTCCACCGGTCTCGCGAACTCTCCCTGAACCCGGGCCTCGGCCTGGGAGGCCTCCACAACAGTTCGTGCATCTCTGATGTGGCTCCGGCATTTTGCGGAATCTCTGGCCGGATAGCTCACTATCGCTTATGCGAACTATCAATTCAAGGTTGAAATTAGGGGGAATTTGATGTACTAAAGAACTTCGGGGACAAACCGAGCGCCCGCGAGCAATGAATTATTGCAATTCAATAATTCACTTTTCAAATCAAGTAAATTGTTTGGTTGGGTCTAGTGGAGGATCTGTCTCATTTGGAGAAGTCTATTTGACTTTATATAGAAAAGTTTGCTCTCCAATTCTTTGCCATTATTTAATGTCTGAGAGAATTTTCGAATGGAGGCCCTCGGATTTTTCCCCAATTTTCTCTGCACGTGACGAAATTTATTACGTCATTGATCATTAATCAGATGCTTTTCGAAATGAACAGAACGGCTTATCACAAAATTGGATTTGTTTACCATGCCTCGGTTGACGTGGAGTTTTCGGCGATGGCGGCGCTGATGCCAAAGGCTTGAGTTCTTGTCTATAAAAATTATTCATTTGAATTTAAATATTCAATTTTCTGGGCATTTAATTTCTGGAAGTGCTTAAAAAATTCCCTCTTTGTTTATAGATTTTTGTTGGTGAAGCGGCAGATGTTAAAAATATTTCCCAACAATTTAAAATAACAAAAAATCCTCCCCTCATAATATAAATATCCCAAATAATGTATTATTCACAATGTGAGATGAATATTTATATTAACGCGAGTTTTTCCCTCAACCTGGGGTGTTCTGAGTAGCAAAATATTTAATTCATCTTTATTTTTCCATCACCGATAGTTAGTACTTATTAGCAGCCTCTTTCACCTCTCCATTCCAAGCCCACTTTTTTCCTCCGTCTTTTTCACCGGCTCGCTGAGAAAAAAATTCTCATTAGAAAAAAAAAAACGAGGACCCATACAAAGTGATTACGCCCGTTATTCTCACCCAGACTCCTCAGCCACTACTTTCTCCTCGTCCGCTCTCTGTTGACTGAATTAATTGATACATCAATTTTCATGCAATTTATTAAGCAAGTTAAAAGCTGTACCTCTTGGTGAATACAGCGGCTTTTTGCTTAGTCTCAATTTTCCTACGATAAATTTAGTCATCTCACAATTTGATTAACAGTGATAAAATCCCGGTGTATTTAAACTTACTGCATTTTTTCCAACATGTCCGCTTTGTTCTTCTCCCTTAGCCGTTGGAATTTTCTGTAAATCCAAGATAAGCTCACGGAGTTTAACGTCGGGGGTGAAATTTATGCGCGTGAAATCGAGGTTAAATTACAGAAATTAGATAAGAGAAGCACTTACTCTTGAGCTGTTTCCTTTTTCGGGGTTGCCATGCTTTAATTTATTTCCTCTTTATGACAAATCACAGCTGCCTAAATTATGAATCAATTTTTTTTCGTTAAATGGGGACCGAAAATTGGATTTTGTATTTTTTTTTTGAGACCGAGATCGAGATTTTGCCGGAATTTTTAAAATTAATGGAATTTATGGAGAACAAATGAGCCTCGAAAGATGAAAATTGAAGGCATGCGTCGAGCGAGATTATTCATTAATAATTTTTAATATAGCGTGTAATATTTTTTGATTTTGTTGGCCGATGACATCTAATGTTTCGGAATTTCAGGTTAAATAAAATCGACGAATAAAACTCGGGAATCTGTGGAAACAAGAAAGCTCAATGGGGGGGTCGAACGAGATTTCCCTTCTTATAATTGAAAAGCGAAATTGAACAGAATTTTTTTTCGCCATCATCTCCTCGGCTATTTCTTTTTTCCAGCCGACTGAAAGTGTGCTTAACGGGATATTAAAACTTTATAAAGGCATCAAACTCTCGTCTCGATCATCCTTGTCAAGTGGACGTATTCCCACGGCTCCGACGTTGATACTTCACTTAAATTTTAATTCGTTTGAGATTCTTTTTAGATCGTTTCCCAGCATTGAAACTTTAATTTATGAACTCTTGTATTCATGGAGCACACTCGAACGGAATAATATGTCGAATGTTAATTTCCGATTCTTCCGAATTATTTGCACTTCGTCATTGCTCTAATGAATTTTTATTTTCGTCCCGGTCGTTGACTTTCCGCAAGTTCAGTCATTTTTTTTCATTCGGAAAAATATCTTTGACTGGAGATAAAAAAATATTAGAAAAAATTCGATGAGCGGAGGGAAAATATTCCGGATCAATCAGTAATGGGACGTGACAGTCATATGATTACCACCGCCGCATGATCGACGATCCCATTGTATTGCTGCAATCCACGATGAGATATCGATGCCTCCGGTTTTATCCGCTCGACGAATCACTGGAGTTCATATACGCCGCAAAGACTCCCACTGTCGCATTTTCTCTCTGTCTGAGAGTAACGTCGGTGTACTCCATTGGATATGGAAAACACCTCTTCATCCTGTCGTAAATCAAATTATCCTCATTCGTCCTTCCATTCTCCATTTATCTCTTTTCACCTTTTACAATCGTGACTCACCATTCCAATTCTGAAGTTTGCCTTTTAACACGTGATCGGGTTTTTGAGGGCAGACATTTCGACTCGACGAATTTTATTCGAATACTGATAGATTTTCCGACAATTAATTTCATGAGATGGCAAACAATTTTTTATTGCAGAAGATGGTGAAGAAAATATGTCATTCCGTGAATTACAATAATTTCTCAATTTTTCGGAGAAAAAAAAGGACTTTTCTCGTGTTAAATGAAGTAATAATAATTAATACTTGGATAAATGTCTCCTCTCACCATCTGGATTTGCGATTAATCCTCGATGATCCATGAAACAGAGATTTTAATTGTCCAGCCCCCCTCTTCCCAATCGTTTTCATTTATCCCACTCGATTTACCACTGACAATCGATAACAACACGAACATTTCGAGTGTTGCAATTTTCTACTCGAAGTCGTCTGGTCACTCGTTCGTGGAGGTTTAAGAATCTGCCCTGGAGAATGAAAGGCGATCGTTTCCTCGAGCGTTTTAGTTGAGCGAATCAACGCTGGGATTCAATGAAGTGGACACCTAATTGATTTTCTTCCAGTTGGACTTTTTTTTTCAACCTCTCACCGGAATTTTGTCCCTTTAATCCGCCAACGCTAATGGACGCCTGATGAATTGACAGCGATGGGGTAATACCGAGTGGAGGCCGATTGTTCCCTTCAACAATGAGAGTTGAACAATTTTTTTTCAGGACAATTTTTTTATTGCGAACTGAAAGTGGAAATTTCATGTGGAGCCGTACGCCCGAGCTCGATAACACTTACAACTACCGCGAGCCGATTTTTTATTCTATTGTTTATTTAAAATAGGTCGAAAGCTGTATTGTATTTTTTTTATAATTAATAGTTTAATAAAAGCAGACATTTATCGTTGGGACAAATAAAATTCCAAAATCCGTGGAAACAATCAGTGTAAACGCAACATGTCTGCTGAATTATGACGAGAAAATTGAGGCGAATAAAAAATTCGTAAATTAAAAAACTCATCCTCAAAAATTTGGTCTTCCATAATTTTTTTTTTACCGATAAATTATTTGAGTGTCAGTTTTTTGCGAAAATTACACGCGAAAAAGCTCGACGAACTGTATTTTATTATTTAAGACGCAGCTGACACAGCCTCTCAAAAAAATTTCCAACAGCCACCGCGACTGTTAATCCACAACGAGTGGAAATTTCTGTTCCGCGAAACACCCACAAGACCTCAACGAAAAATAATAGTAAATTTTGAAAGACATTTCTCACCGTGTACCCGCAATTTTACGTTATCCCCGTCGTAATTTTTCTCGCGCGCATTCACCCTCCTCTGTCTCTTTTTCATCCCCCATCCGGTCTCTGTATACATACCTATATGAGATATTTCTGGTGCTCACAGCGACACCGTATGCTCGGCCTCGGCAGAACATGGGTTCAAAGTTGTTTCTTTACGACTGGACAGGGGGCGCTACATTGGTCCTCCTCGTCTGTGCTGAAAACAGAAAACCGAGATGAAATGCCGAGCCAACATTGCGGACAGTACGTGTCGACATTTTCGCGAGGGATTAGGGTAATCTGATTAGGCCGATGGGACACTTGAAATGTGTATGACTCCCTTAATTTTTTGTTTTTACCCGAATAACCCGAGTCATCAATTTTTTTCAACCCAAATTAAGCACATCTCCAGACAATTTTTACTGTGTGCTAAACAAATTTCCCTGAAAATCAAGGTGTCGCCAAAGTTTAAAGATCTTAAGTCTCCATTAAAGACTAAAGATATTTAAAATCTGAAAGTAATCTTGAAAAAATTTAATTCAAGTCTAAAGTCACCCATGAATGCCAGAGAAAATTATTCTCGAATGAAAAAAACATTTCTCGCGACTGGAAATCCGCAAATACCCCGGAATTCTCAAACCGAGGAAATAGAATAATGTTTTATTTGCGAATGTAATGTGTCTTACGGTTAACCATGCATTCTTAAATCCGTACCCCACCCCCCTCCACTCGCACGATTCACTCCTCAACGGAGTACGGCTGCTTTGCACGTAGAAAAAGCGGGCAGTAGCCGAGCTTGAGCGAAGGTATCTCCGCAGTCCTCCCTGTATTTTTTGCTCCCCCTTTAGCTCTTGAGGCATACACAAGGCATAAAATTTTATTTCACGTTTCAAAGTTACGCGGAGCAACGTGGAGAACAACCGAGCGGAACCCTGGAGAACGGGGTGAAAAAAAAAAAGATCGTATAAAGATCATGAGAACGCAAGAGCACGCTCGAGTAATCAACGTTGGGGTTGAATTCATAATTTCTGGGTTAAGCTATGGCAAAATGTTTTCCCCTGCCGCTTTGTCCTGCTGCAGAAAATGGGCAAATTTGGGGATTAACAATGTCAAGTGGTAATTAAGGTGAGGATTATCTCAAGAATAAAATTAAATATTTTCAGTTCTCGGAACAAATTAATTTTACCACAATTATCGGCGGGATTTTTCACTACCCAATTTTTCAAGCCGAGTTAAAAAATTCCATTCGCCATAAATTGCAATGCCAATGAAGAGCTCAGGCAGACGAGGATGTCCTCTGATAAATCCTTCACCTATCCAGTCTTTGTGCCCCGCGTAATAGCTCTATTGAATCAGTTGTCTTTCAAAACGTTTGATGAATCTTCCGTCAACCCTGAAAAATCACCCAGTAACAGGAGTGAGGTTATACCATGTGATGATGCACTCTCAAGTGGTGCTCTTGAGACACCAGACACCCCTCACACGTCTGTCTGGTCACACGAGGGACCCTTCTGTCCTCTATACTTTTCACCCCCTTTTTTTTCTGTCTTTCGAGCGGCGGGATATTATCTCACTCTCCGTGACTTAATGGACACCCCAACCTGCACTTTGGCTGCAAGGCGGCGAAGGGAGTGGCGTAAAAAAAAATCCACAGACGCATTTTGACACGGTTCCGGCCCACGTGTGAAGGGGATGCAAAAAAAGTGACGAAAAAACATGAGAGAGAATGGGAATACGTGGACTGAATGGGAATGGGGTGTATGAATTTTTATGCGGTGTTGTTCAACATATTGGGGATAATACGAGATATGTTTTATTGGGTTGACATCATTTGTCGTAATCTCAAGAGTCTCAAGAGGGCAAACAATTGAAAAATTAATTTAATGAAGATTAATTAAGTTTAAATTGCGTCAATGGTCTCCAAAAAGTCCTCTCATTTTACGGAACGCAAAATAGAACTTATTATGCCCTCAGACAAATTGTTTATCTCTAATAAACAAATAAATTTATCTGAAAAGTCTACGAAATAAAGCATTTGTTTATTAAACAAAAAGCATTCTTTGGAGTTGGCATTAATCAATCGGTTCTATTAATAATCAATTTTGATTTGACTCACTCGAATAAAAAAAATTCAAATGAATTTTTTTTTATTCCATTTAAATAAATAAATTCTTCTTGTGTAATATTGTACCCACCAAGGGATGATGTCCGAGTCTACGACAATTTATGTTTACATCCATCTATTTATCGTCCCACACTGACTGGCTGGGATGAAATAACCAGTTCTGTTTACATTGGAAATGCCCTTGTCTTCCATTTGCGGTAACTCTCCCATCGATTTTCATATTGTAGTTCTTTGTAAGTGATATCACGACCATTGTTTATCCAATGTCCCCTGGAGGAGCTGTGCCAGACAATGCCACCCTTTAGAGAACAGCCACTGGACCAAGTGGAATCCCAGTCGTACTTCAGTGTTTTGATTCTTTGAGATTGCTGAGCGCTCCCACGGATATTGATTCAACCGCTGTTATGCTCTTATCGCAGTCTCCCGGTTGTATAATATTTTGATGTGACATCAATTATTAATGAATCATGCAATAATGGATTGCATCATCCGTTCGCCATGATTTTTGCAGTCAATTTACGGAAGTTTATCGTGAGGTTTACAGAATTTATTTTCTCGCTCACAACAGCTGGTGGCTCATTATTTTAAAAATTATTTTAATAATTCGGTGTCGTTATTTCCGTAATTTCTTCCATAGCTAGCGTCCCTCCAGGCGTCACCACTGAAGGGCATCAGCCATACGGCAGCCATTACGCGTCAGCCGACCGCCTCGCCCTCATTCGTCCGTGAGACGAATCGACAGTTGCCGAGATATTAATTTGGGCCTTGCAGGCGTCTCGTTATCACAGTCGACTGACTTTTTTTTATTATTTTTATTATTATTTTTCACTTCATAACTGCCTGCTGTAAATTCCGACGTTATTGAAATTGTCGGCGTTATTGAAACAATCTCATTAAAAATATCGTTAAACGAAATAAGATCATTTCCGGATAATATGTCCTATTGGCTTCAAGCCTACGCTCCCCTATCCACGATCAATTATCAATTTTTCTACAATATGGGAACCATCTCCGGAGTTATAGGTACAGCTCCGATAGCGCGACCAGCTGATATATTTCCCTGTCAACGAATGAATGGCTACATATTGAAATGTTGGATAAGGCTTACCCAGCGGGCTTGAACTTCATACTGGCTTGGATTATTGGAAAGACCACGGATTGGTGCTCGATAAGACCGTGAATCAAGTACGACGACATTACCTGGTAAGCCTCCACGACTTACAAGAGAGGATGCCCCATTATAACGACAAGAGAGTTACTTATTGGAGAGTTACAGCAGAGTCTGAAATTGGCTGGGAGTTGGTTATATAGAGGCTTCCGCTGGACTTCGCTCTAATGGAAAATTTTTTTTTATTCATCTCAGGACCCAATCATTGACTCAATTGGTTTGCCTTCATGAAACAATCGCTAATGAGGTCCGAGTGGATTATTTATCGCTCACAATCCAAGAATAAATTCATCAAAATTTTCCAATTTTCCAGCAATTCCAATAGAATAATTTACTATAAAATTTATTTGCACTGAATATTTAAGCAAGCGAGGTGTTTCTAAACCAGCAATTAAGCTCAATGTAAACCCCGGGGTAAATTACTTGCGCATTTTCCTTTGCCAATTGACACGAAAAAATTTCCAAATTGACACGAACTTTGAAGTTTCCTTTTATGTTCTCGTGAAATTAATTTTTCAGAATGCAAAAAAACCGTTGAATCACTGACGATGGACACGTCGAAAATTAATTTTTATTATTCACTTTAGCAATTAAGTACTTGACAAATTCACCGTGGAAACTTGTTAATTTTTCATCATAAATCTCGCCAAGTGATTTCATAAAGTCACCAAAGTGATTTTCCATTCCTGCCCTCTGGAATATTCATGTCATAAATAAATAGTTAGCGAGGATTCGCTGTGCCGAGCGCCGAATGAAAGAGTACGAATGCGTTGGATGTGTTTTCTCGCGCGAACTACTGCCTGGAAGTTTATAATAGTCTCAGGTATATGTCGGTTGGGATTTAATATAAACACACATACATAGAGATGTACACATCCTACATTTCTGCGGTGAAAATCCCATCAAACTTTACGCTCGAGGGCACGTAAGCGTCTACGATCTACTCCGAAAATTTTCGTAAGCGAGAGCGTAGGTAAGTACCCGGGTTGTTTGGCAAATGCCACTGAGGATGGAGGGGGAGGGATGTTTCAGAAAGGAGGGATGGAAAAGTGGTTTGGACGTCTCCGGGGAAATAACCTTGGGCCATTTTGCTTTCTGACTCTGGGGGGTAAAGGGCATTCGGTGCTTTATATAAATTAGAATGATCTGACATTGTTTCTCAGGGCCCGAATTGGGGCTCGATGGAGCTAAATTTCCTCTTTTATTTTGGAAAGCGATTCTCAAGTGAAAGGCATCGTCTGATGGTGGGTTATCACCTCTCCTGTGCTCACGTTTCACGAGAATATTTTTCTGTGAGAACGATTGCCTGAAATTTCGAATTAATTCAATTCCAGAAGTTCCTCGCAATTTTATTGGACCTCTACTCGAATTTAAATATCCCAAAAATATTGAAATAGGGAAGTCTCCAGTGGGTAAAATTCCCGGCTGATATCCACAATTAATCTTCAATTAAAACCACTGGAGAATCAATTCGGCGAATCCCGCGGGCTAAATGAGCCTCCATCGGGATGATTCACCCCTGTAGACAGGTCAGAGAGATAATCATCAAGGGCCTGGACCGATCGTCGAGCATGACTGCGTTCACCAATCGGCTGCTTGTGGGTGCAGAATAGAGAGAAGTGATAGTACCACTCGCGTTAGACTTGGCTCAATTGTACGTCGCACATCTGTCTATGTGTGTGTGTGTGTTCGCTTTTAGGCTGCCCGGTCATATCAAGGGTGGCCGAGGTGGACGCCCGCTCCTCTCGCCCCACCACTGACGCCCAACCCGCCAGATACTCGGGCAATTACCTAGACCCGATCTGACCGTGGTCCCTCGAGCGTAATCACCAACACGTGCTACTATTAGGAGGGCACGTGATCGATGTATTTGGGACGGGTCGAAACAACTGTACTTGCCGGCGAAAGACAAAATTAGGCATAAAGTTTCATTTAGGGGATTTAGGGGGGAATAGAATTGCCGTACATTGAGAATTTATCAATTTTATTTCTTGAGTTGAAATTTTACGGGGAGTTTACAATTATTTTAATTCACTTCGTGAATTTATAAAATTTATGGAATTAAGTTACCCAAATTTTGATTTTATTTAAGAGAAAAAATTCATAAATTAATTCATTAATTTTTTTGACTCCATTTTTTTCAATTTCTTCTATCTCGCCTGACCATCGCTAACATTGTTCTCGAATATACTGAGAAATAGAATTTAAAAAACCGGCAGATCTCTCCGTGTGAGTAAAGAGAAAGAATTGCAGGCGAAACGAAGTAGAATTTAATGTTGGTAGGTGAGTGAAATAATACATTGATATAAACGTCGCTCATTTCGTCCGACAATTCCGACATTCGGCAAGAAACTTGAGCTGTGTTTTTGTCTCACCCTTTCCCCTTATTATATTTCTTCCATTTCACCTGTTTTCCAAGCTCAGCAGATGATAAATGAAATCCTGGGATAATATAATGCCCCTGCGGGGGTCGCTCCTCGGCCAGAGGTATTACGTTTTCGTGGGTCGCTGTGTGGTCTGGCCTGGTCGTGCATAACCGTAGTTTTCTTGTCCGAACGGCAAGCAAAGAAGGCGGGTCTGGGGTGACTGGGGGACCAGTCGAGGGCTTCACCAATGGGTTAAAGTGCACGCGCAAGTGAGAAGGGACGAGGAAGTTGCGACGGGGGGAGGAGGGCAATGGCTAAGGAAAAGCTATTGCTGGGATTATACAAGGGGATTATAGGGAACCGGGTCATCGCGCCACCGTCGGCTCGGCCCTGGGGTTTAAATTTATGTCGATGTCCGGGGTACCACCATCCGAGGAGTCGAATATCCGCTAGAGTAAACCGTTCAACTCTATCTCACTTACAGGTAACTCGGACTTTCATCTGTTTGCACTTGGTGTCAAAGTTCGGAGGGATCTTCCGATTTCTGTCGTTGGTTTGAATTATGACAGGGGGGCAGTGGAATTTTGGCCCTCGCAGGCGATAATCGAGACATCTATTGTCAATTCCATTGTTTAAGTGCGATAAAGTGTCTGGATAAGATTAAATGTTTACGGATTTAAACGCTTAATTTTATTTTTGAAATTAACGGACGTTTTTTTTTTTTTATTATGGACGTGGACTTTGTGGAGGCTTCGGAAGAATATAAATATTATTAATAAATGATAATTAAAATTAATCTCTGGCGTTTGGAGCATACATTAGAATTTAATTAAGTAAAATTCTGATAATGAAAAAAAAACGAATTACCTTTACCTTCTATGATTTATAATTAGTTTCTATTGACGTTATACTAGTTATTATTTTTTATTTTGTGTTTATTACTGGGTTATTATTCTCTGGACAACATATGACGAATAAATTGGTGAATTACTCCACTTAATTGCAATTCTTGCCCGGGAAAAATTTCAATTGTCTCGTGTTCTGAACAACTCCATAATTACGCCGAAATTTGGGCTTTAACCCTCGTTTTTGTGCTCCTCCCCCAATCTAATTTCACTCGTATTATACGTGAGTACACATACCTTGGCTCTGTCGATATAGCCTTTTCCCTCAGAAACAAAGTTTGCTCCAACACCCCCTCAGGGATATAGGACGCTGAACGTATATTTACGCTCCTAACGTAGAAGTGAGAATGAAGCCTCTTTATACGTACGGGCGGGCGAGAGAGACGGAGAGAGAACGGGAGAGGGACGCCTACGTACAACGAAAGTGGTAATGCAATAAGAGTGAAGCAGCAAATGAAGCGAAAAAGGGTGAGTGAGAGAAAGGCGGTACAAGAGTGAGAATAATGTGAAATAAAAAGAATGAGAAGGAGGAAATAACGCCTGGGGAACGGCGTCTCGTATAAATTTTTGTCGAGTTATCTACTAATTTTTACCCGTGACTTCGTTATACTTTTTCACAATATTCCTCGGTACTCGGCATTTCTAGCGTTACGTCTTTATTTCGTATAAAAGTTTCTTAATACTTGTTTCAAAATAAGGCGACTAAAAATTCTACCTCTTTCATTCCGAAAATGCAGAACTTTTTCATGACGAGAATTTCTTTTGTTTTGCAAAATTGCGAATGGGTGGTCGCAATTTTAAATGTAACGGGAGAAAATCGTGAGTACCTCAATGTTTCGACGTGAATTTGTATTCTAATTTCCCGGGGAGCACAAAAATTTGACGATTCCAAGTTCTAATTTAGAATTTTACGGATGGCCTTCAACTGTTGACTTTGGCTCGTGTAATAAATCTTTCACGCGGCAAATACCACTCTTTCGCACTCGTTAGGAAATAAACTATTCCAAGTGGGCGCCCAAGTGTCCCCATAAGTTGTTTTGCATATCAACTCTATAACTAGTGAATTACCCGAGGGAACTCCTTATATCTGCTTTTCTAAAGAGCATTACCCTCTTCCACTCTCGTGGACGGACGATTACGCTTTTTCAACGCCCGGATACCGCTCCAACCGTCCGAATGAACGAACTCGAGCGCCATTTGCTCCCTACCCCTCTCCGACGCTTTTTCGTTGCTCCAGTAAAAACCTATATGAGTCGAGTGAAGGTGAGAATAAGAAGAAAAATAAAAATCCTGAAATATAGCGAGCGGAGGAGTGCCTGGAAGAGGTACTCAATGGTGGATATTTAAATTTTTTAATTTAATTATAACACTGCTGTTCATTGGCCGCTATGAAAGAGAGTAAATGGGCAAAAGGTCATACCCACGTATGAATCCATTTTCCAAGTACTCGGAGAGTACATTCAACATCATTTTAACGACTTTCGAGGGTTTTTGTGAAAATAAAGACGAGAAGGGCTTTCAGGCCTTATTTTACGTAAGTTGAGAGGCAGCAGATTAAATGAACATTTTAGTGTTTAAAAAAAATCATTTTTTTGCCAAAAGTTTCTATACATAAAATAAAAAAATTCAATGCACGAGACAAAATTAATTTCGCAGGGAACTGGTGATAATTTTAAGGGGAGTAAGATATATCAAAAGTTACTTTACTGACGGTTTTGTTTAAGTCAAGAAAAATTATTCAACGTCTTTGGCATAATGACTGAAATTTAAATTTATAGTAATTATGAGGTCATTGACTTTACCTCTGATTTTAGGATAATTGTTCAGCTAGTAAGGATGATTTGAAGGCGATTTAGAATTTATTTGAGAAAGTCTTCCTCCTCGTTCAGCAGTAGACGATTTTCAGGGGAACATTAATTTACCGAAGAACGTAGTTCCAGTCTGAACGTTTGCTAATTACTCTCCATCTCCCTTTTTCATTATTCCCGAGTTTTCAGCTCGATATTTCTTCATTTCGGCCCTTCACCCCTCCGGTCATACTGCGACTGAGTAAATAGACGTCTGAAATTCCCTCGGCCGTGGAAAACTCTGTATTCCCTAAATTGCCCCGCTATCAAGAGATTTACTATTCTCAAATCAACTTCCTCTCTCCCAAGCAACAAAAAATCCCTGCAATTATTGATTTAATTACTCAAATTTTCATTCAACGCCCATCCCAACAGAGGAAAAAATGTACATCAGTGGAACTAATTAAAAAAAATCCTTTTTAAATTTACTCAATGAAAACATTCCGAAATTGAAGAGAGTACGAAAATAAAATTAATCGACGCGTCAGTTTCTAACAAAAGAAAATTATTATATTTTCGAAAAGGTTTTCCCACCCCAGATGAATATTTCTCCATCGATTTTCATGCTACGTATAATTTTCCATCACTTTTTTCGTGAGTGAGCCACACGGCTTTTCCAATGCCCTATTCCACCGTCAGATGTAGAACTTCTCCAAAGCTCCATCAAGAAGAAACTTTCACCTAATGTAATCAAGTCCGCTCCTGTGTTACCCTCTGCGTGGGAAAAGCAACTGGGCTGCCGACTTCTAAGTCACTTTGCCAATAGTTTTGATCCCCGCTACGAGTAACGAGGTTACGAGCAATCTTTCTGAACGTCCACCTCTCCAGCCATCTCTGTTTTTTTTTTGTTTTTTTTTTTCTCCTGGAGAAATTCTCCCTCGGCCCTCCGCTGAGCGCTGAGCTTCCGTGGGCGCTTTTGACTGTCGAACGAGTCGATCACCGAAATTGAGGAGGGGTAACGGGAAAAACTGTAGTTTCTTCTTATTATTGCTCCCTTTTTTTTTATTGGAACAACCGCTTCTATCCAACTTTTTGCCGAGCGCTACGTGCGGTTGTTACTGGATGAGTTGTATCGAGACATTTTTACGTAGAAGTTGGAATAGTTCGTTCGAAACTTTTCTAATCGCGCGGTTTGAGGGGAACTGCGCCATATACATAGCGAGAAAAATCATTCGAGACGGAAATCATGAGTATCGCGTGGGCGATAGCAATTTCCTCGCCGAGAATATCAGATTTTGCTGGCGGATAATTTTTATATTTCCGGGAATTGTTGAAATTCGGGAGGAGAGTATTTTTCTTTTCAATAGCCAATTGGCATTTCTGAAATTTTCAACGATTGAAAAATTGACAAACGAACCGTCAATCGCCGGGTGAATTAATTTGACCAGAGCCTGAGTATAATTCCCGGGGAAATTTACCGGCTCTGCGGTCTGCAGTCCCCAGTCGGAGGAGATTTAAATGCGGGGGTTTGCACAATTTATTCACAAACGTATGCAATTCTCAGAATGCGTGTAATAAACGCCTGTGGCCTTGTTAGATTGAGCTAACTCTGGACTCCTTGGTGGTAAGCGATACGTTTTACACAGCAAGAGGCGCAAATGCTGTACCTCTACAGGTAATTTGTGTGAGAACCACACCTTGCGCTTGTTCAAAGCTTTCACTGATGCTCTTTACGTTTTTTTTTTATTCACTCTCTTCATTTTTTTTTTGTTTTCTTTCACTGCATTCTCGTTTTTCCACTCTTGGCGATTTCTAACCAACCGTATTTCGTTTCACGGCTGGTATGTTCTACAAGTTTTTTTCCCCACTCCATTCCATTGCAAATATTCCAACCAACATTTTTCGAAGAGTGAGTGTACCACTTTGGGAATTTACCTGGTTGGGATCTTTCAACCGCGAGTTTTCCGGGTATATACGAGTGGAATTTGATCGCTTCGGGAATTTCGTTTATACATGGAGCTTTTTGGTAATAGATTCTGGTACGTGCACTTGCAAAGACGAAGGAAAATAATGATTGGACGTCGCAATGAGTTTGTCGATACGTTAAAAGGGAATTAACAGGCATTAATTATTATTCAATTACTCAATTGAAATGAGAGGGATCAAGAGAACCTTATTAAACAATTTACCAAGTAGTTTCTGTTGATATAAACATTTACGCAATATTTATTTATCAGTCGGATGAATAAATCTAAAGGATATTTTTATAACATTGAAATATCTTGAAATAATCGAGACAAACTTAAGAGAAAAGAAACGTTGAGCATGAAAATCATGAAATAGATTAGATTCCCAGAAACACATCAAATTAATTGATAAATCCTATTATCCTTCTAGACTTGTCTTAAGCGTCGAGATTCGAGTGGCTCAAGCCCTCCGGGCAATGCCGATAATCCCCAATTTCACTCGTACAGTTCTCCAGCCAATTGCAATTCTAATACTCCACATATTTCTTCGTCTCTCCGTCGCGATATATTTTTCGCGAGCTTTAATTCAAAATTTTCAGTCTCTATTGATTCATCCTCTTCGTCTCCACATTTTTCGTGCAACGTGAATTCACGCAATTGTGGATGGCTCACAAACACACAGACATACGCAGTAGATTAATTTTCATGCGGGCTGGTGCAGATGTGTACACAACATGCGCTATGCACTGCCAGGTGAATATCGTGGAGCCACTTGAGGCACTCGAGACACACTTATTCACACCCTCATCAAGTGGATTTTTCTCGTACGTTCGCGGGAGTCTTTTTTATCGTCTTTTTTTTCCCCCCCGGCAATCTGAGTCTGTTGCAATTACCTCTCGGAGAATTCGTCGCCTTTGGGTTTTATTTCTGAGATGTTTGCCGACGTTCTGGAGGGTATAAAATCTCAAAATATCAGAGGGTGGGGGATAAAAATTCAGCAATTTCGGTGATATTGAGTACCTCACTCAGAGAAAATGATTTCACTCCCAGGCCACCGATTTTTTAATTTCCATTATCAACAATTCAATTCCATTGAAAATATGTCAACAGAATTGTAAAAGAAAATATAATTGAGTGGAAATATTTTGCAAAACGACAAAATTTAAGTAAAACTAGAATTGAACTGCCTGACGAATTGGCTTCAGATTTTTTTTGCAAAATTTTCGAATTAAAAAACATCTCTCGCCAGTTCTCTCTCCCTCCCTCCGAATTTCGATTATAAAAATATCCCCCCAATTCGATCATCAATCTCCGAATAAATAGCAGCAATTAGTGTGAAAGTAACCGAGCAAGGGACCTCAGCAGTTGGTGATTAAAGCTGGAAAGCTGGCAGTGTAAAGGGAATGGGCATTGGTCCGTACTTAACCCGAGGAGTCGACGCCAGTGACGAAGCTCATTACCGGATGGGCGATTTGTGACCTCCCTTAATTAATCGGCGCGACGCCTTCCAGGTGCATCACACGAGAGATACTGAAGTGTAATACTCCCACTTGAGGGCTGAAGGGGGCTGGGGAGAGAGCTGATGGATGTTGGGGGCAGGGATCGGAGTTTGTTTAATTAAGAAGCCGCGTACGCAACCCCAAAGAGATTAACGTGAAGATCCTACGAAATGTGCGTAGATCGTTGGGCGTATGTAGACGGGTAATGAAACTATTCCGCAAGGGGCACTTGAATTTTATTAACAAAGTGCTTACAAAATTACCAATAAAAAGACCGAAGAATTACGTTTCGAAACGTAACGATTTGGTTCGTACCTTTTCGGCGACAGGCTGGAGAAGTTACCGAGCATTACCGATTTCTTTTCTTCAATTAGAATTTCCCGATGATTATGATTTCGGAGGGAAGCCTGTACTAATTAATATTCCCTTCAATACAATACAGTATTCGCTTTGTGTATTGGATAAGTTCATCAACCCAATACCGAAGTTCCCTCGTACCCCGAATCCCCCAGCGATCCAGCGTTCGCCCATGAAAACTGAGATAGCACAAAGAAAAGTGAATAGATGTTGCACACACACAATGAGGGTGAGTATGGTCGGTTGCCTCTCAAAATGAAGCGGTTTGCATGGCAACCGTGTGAGAGCGAAAAAAAACGTATATACACAGTCTCCTCAGTTCATAGAAAATATGAACGCTACAATGGCTATATCTCGTGCAGTATGTTAGTGAAAAAGGGAGATAAAAATGGGCGCCGAAGGAGCGCCGGCGTTGGCACTGACAACGTGAACATCAAAAGGATTTAAAGGGCGGTATAATGTGGACCCCATGCGCAACGCCAAATTCATGCTTTCTCTTTTGTCCGATATATCGTATCAGCTTCACGAACGCGGTAATAATTGATCCGCCCCTGGTGATTATTGGCTGATTCGCCTCGTGTCAAAGGAAAAAAGCAGATGAATATGAGGTATCGAATTTTCGCTATCGGGGAGGGGAAAATCTCCGGGGGACTGCGCGTATTTTTATAATTAGTTCATCTGTGTTGGATATAAATACCAACAATGGCTGGTTTTTAAATAGAGCGTTTATTTGGAGCTCATTGAACGTGGAAGTAATTGCTAAAATTGATCAATTTGTCAAAAGAAAGAAAAGGACGAGGCAAATCTCAAAATTAATACAAATGAATAAAAAAATCTGGCGTGTCTAGGCATTTGACGATTATATAAAATATTCAACAATTATCTGGTAATTATAATCTTACCCAAGTTATTGTTAAGTGGAGTATTGCTTAGTTAACGCAACATGCAGTGACTAAATATCAAAACTTAAATTTAACCTTTAATCAGCGAGGATGGAAGACAAGTTCGTTGATAGGCACCGCACAAGAGCTGTCTGGATTGTTATTCGACCTTCTGAGGAGTGCGTTCTTCACGGTTCGTCTGATCAGCTAATTGGAATTTCCACTGGCAGTTTCTCCATGTCTAACCGCAGCCCTGTTGATACGTACTCGATGAATTTCAAGTCGGGAAACTCGGGTATTCGAAACCCCTCGGAAATTAAACAAAAAGTATATTGAACTCTGATCAATGGGATTTTCCCCGGAAATTTTCACGACTCCTTGGAATTTTTAGAAACCGCCTCGGGAGGCGGCATATTTTCAGGAGAAAGTTTCGATTAGTTCTTTGAGAAGTTCGGTAATGGCCCGGCATGCTGGGCTCAAGTGGAAATTCACTGAATTTCCTAATGTATCGCCTCGGAGAAATATTTAATTAATTTTTTTTTGTTTTCGTGTTGATATGGATAATTTTTTTTACAGTAAAAATTATTAACATGGAACTATTATTATCCACAATTCATGTGCAGGCTGTTTATATGATTTTTTTGTACTTGGTTAATGAAATTGTTTTATAAAAGCAGTGAATGAGGGAATGATAATTAGTTCTTGCTATGTCGCGGGTAAAAAGTGACAGTTTCACGGGCAAAGGCATAAAATAGATGATATACGGTGATACCTATGGGTGCCTGGAGAGTGGCTCTAAATTTCTGTTACGACCTCGCGCCTAGATATTTCAAGACACTCCCGCCCAGTCGATACATCGTATGGCTCAGCACCATTAACCCCTGTGTTACACGCTCTCCCCCGCCCCCTTGTAGCCAGTACTTTTTAATATCGAAACAATGTATCAACAATGGAGAGTTTGCCCCAGAAAGTGCTACACCTACCCCATTAACCTGAGTGAGGATATTTGATAATTACGGGATAATGTAATGGACCATGGAGTTTCAAACAGAGGAAAGTACGATCCAATCCCCTGTAATTGGAATTGGTAGTAATGTTTAATGTATTTTCATTACACGGAATGTCGATAGCATGATCTGGATATCATGCAGAGAAAAAAAAAAGAAAAATTCAATTTGAGGGTTGAAAAATCTTTATTAATTACCTGCAAAGCTCATTTGCAAAATATCACCCAAAATTTTGGGTGTTTTACTATTTTATTTCAAATATCTCCAGTTGAATTGCCGGAATGTCTGGAAATTTTTATTTAAACCTCTTGACATCCTCAAAAGTCCGAGTTTTTTGAACTACAAAAATAAAAAAAAACTCGACTTGAAACTCTCTATTAAATTCCAAAAAGTCTCTCTTTCCGATCGTCAAAATTTCAAACCCACTATTTATTACTACTCAATCCAGCCCCAAACACCCGATACTTCTCAATTAGCCCCAAATGCGATAACTCCCCATACCTCCCCCCCCACCTCATTAAAAACTCCCACTGCCACCCCGACAATCACCAAAATCTCCGCTTTAAAAAACAAAAATCCCCAAATTAATAGCGCGCAACGCACCCCTCCTGAAATTCCATTAACTTTTTTGTTGACCATCCCTCTTTTTTTTTTTTTTGTTTACCGA
>JAPYZN010001818.1:0-12593 GCA_030522865.1 Psyttalia lounsburyi | reverse complement strand
AGTGGAGTTTCTATAATTCACTAGCCCCAGTCCTACGGGTATACCTCGAGTCCGAGCGATGGGTGCGGGTGCGAGAGGATCAGGGGCGGATAATGTATGTACCCTCGTAGGTTTTTCAGGGAGAGGAGGGGGGGGAGGGGGTGGGTTGCGCGGGGGTGGATGAGAGAGAAGAGAACCCCACAGGCCAGCTGAGAAGCGGGGCAGTGCTGACCAACGCGAACGGCCAGAGGCGCACACCAGTAGACGAGTTGCCCCCGACTGGTGAACTTGATCCAATCATTCCAATATTTTTTTTTTCAAACTGAAAGCCATTATTTGCCTGGTTCTTTCAATTTATTCATTGAAATTCTTGAGTGATTTTTTGATTCGTTGATTGAACATTGATTGAGCCAGCTGGTGGGGCGAGATGCCACGTGAATGTGATAGTTATGGACAGTGAGGGAAAGTCAAAACTGTGGAACTTGTGAATTTTCGGGTTTTTTTTTGTCTCGAGTTGAAGGTTTTTTTTTTAACGGCTTTCAATGGTAGTGGGAACTTGCCTGTTCCGGATAAAAAAGGACATGCACGCGGATGCAAAGCCTAGGTTTAGAATACGTGAGTAAAAAAACATTGATTGACTTTGGAAAAGTGGGAGAAATTGGAGGCGAATTTTGAGGAAAAAATAATTTTATTATTTTGATTTTTATGTGAAATTGATGAATATCGCCGTCGGTAGCACGACTCACATCAATTGTCATTCCCGTTGTTAGATCCCGCGTGCCAGTAAAGCCCTGTCAAACTTCCCATGCCCCAATATTCCACGCGAGATCATCCGGCATTTGATCTGCATTCTGATTGGCCTGAACAGTCGGGGGGGGATAAGTTGCGCGTTTTATCTTATTCGTGAAACGTCGCTCTTTGAAATTGAACAAATTTATATCGCATACAGTGGAGAGCTGCAGTTGAATTAAATTCAGAGATGGAAAACTGAAATATGACTGGGGCGGTTAAAACTACAAAAACCAATCCCACTTGGGTTTTGATTGGGGTGCGATGTGGGAGGGGTGAATTCGCCATTTGTAAATAATCTCTCCCCCAGCGAGGGCACGCACTTTATATTGCTGGGGTTGTAGTTCTCAACGGTTTCGTGAATCCTCTTAATTTTTTATTTTAACGCATGATTTTTGCGAATTAAAATTGCGCCGTAGATTTTAATTAATTGACTCAATTGGGAATAATTGATGGAATTCAATTAAAAATTCGAGAATTCTTGCCTCTTATGTTCTCTTTAATACGAAAGTGAATTTTGGATGAAAAATCAACTGCTCCATTTACAAAACTGTTATGTTGCATAACTAATCTCTTCAATGCTCAAGATTATCGATAAAAAAATTCAATGATTTCGAAGAGAAACATGTATTAAGCACTTGTAGTGTTTCAACTTAAGCTCATAACCTCCAGTTTAAGCGGATTAACGAGATAGTTCGCGTGTCAGTCTTACCCAGACAATAATCGATGGTATCCGGCTGGTAATTCGGCAATTTCTCTGGAAACCTTCGCAATATTCAGTGGGAAGCAGTGAAAAACATTGGAAAAGGGGGAAATCGCCGGAAAAATCCCAGTTAAATTCTGATGAATGACACATTGTGCAGGTGGCAAGAGATCTACGAGTCTTCCTCCGAATAAGATGAGCTTTTAACTCTCAAAGAGCTCGTGGCAATCTTGGGAGGGCGGTCTTATCAGATCATTATCAGGAGGATCTGGCCGCGTTCCTGCGAGTCCCCTGTAGGGTCCGGTCACGATCGGGGCCGCTTGGAACCGCGCCTTAATTAAGCGTTATGAGTTGGAGCCCCCCTCGTTAACCGGATACCTTATTCCCTACCTGACGTGGAGTATGTAAGGAAGGTAATCGGGGGAAAATTTGCGATCTTCATTATCTGTGGAAAATAATAGGATACGATATTATGATCTATGGGGCAATCCCTCGCGTTTATCTGGGCAATAGTTTTTGTCAGAGAAAAAGAAATTTCATTCAATGAAAAAATCACCGGAGAAGCATGAAAATTGTTATGAATTTGATGAATCACTAATTGTGCTATTAATTTTGTTGAATTGTTATAAATCATAACTCATTAAATTCTTAGATGGAAAGACATCGCTGAATTCAATTTTATTTATTTACTTTTTAATTGGTTCAGGAGGAGATTTTAAAAATAGTAGTCAGTCATTTAAAGTATAATATCAAAAATTTTAAGGAAATTTAGTAATTTTAAAATTTCCATCTGGCTTGCCCGTATAATAATCGACGGGTTAAAAAATTACTTCTATTTTCACTCAAATCCATGGGCATAAGACAAATGGATTCCTCTCTCCCCATAAACGATAATTTTCTTTTTCTAAGCATTACTTTTACGCGGAACGAAATAGGAGTCGATTTTCCCCTGTCAAGTCCAAAACGCTCGCTTTAATTAATGACATCCCGGCGTACTTTCAATTTGATTCCACCTCAATTGAGTTGTTCCTCGGGCACTTAATGGCCTACCAATAACCCGTATGTCCGAGTTAATATCGATATTCGCACACGTTACACAATAATTATCGACTCAAGTTAACTTCGGGCTTTTTCCCCAGCTCAAACGAATGGTGTGAGTTGTTCTTTTTCCTTTATATTTTCCCTTTTTTTCCCCAGTTTGCGACAGTAACCAAACAGCCCAGGAACCATTGCAGCCCTCACCTCCTGCTAGAACCACTCACGATGGATATAATATATCGTCTGGATTAGCCGAGGCCCCTTATTGTTTTCCACTACTCGCAGACCCCCTACGTCGTTCTTCTGTACTCACGCCCTCCTCTCCTGCTCTCCCGTTCTCACCCCTCGCCAGTTCTTCCTTCGTTTTCTTTTCCCCGGTTATAACTTAATTACGGAAGGAGAAAGGAATGGCTGAGTTAGCAAAGATATTATATTGGATTTTCTGTCATTAGAAACTTTTTTCGGAAGAATAATCTCTAATATTTCTCCATTTTCGTCTGTTTTTGTTGCCCCATTATTTTTCGGGATTGATTTTAGTCGGAATATAATGTTAAATAGAATATTGAATTTTTATTATTCGACAGAATCAGAGAAAACCTCTGGGGTCCGCTAGAATTCATACAATTACTCAATGTTTACTTTCCGAATGACTAATTACAACCCGGTAATCATGGATAAGTGCAATTTCATCAGATCAACATGCTGAAAGGGGGATGATGCGACATGAGGTGATAATATTCACAAACATAATTGCCGACAAACCTCCCTAATTACCGGGCAATTATGATGCTGCCGGGCCAGCCAACGGCAAACCGTGCATCAGTACTAATGTTGATGATAAAAGAGTAGTAGGCAACACGGTGAGAGGAAGGGGGTGTGGGTAGATGGGGTTAATCCAGCCTCTTTTTCTATATAACCAAGCGAATCGGTGCGCCTATTGTGCCAATTAAGGCGTATTTCAGTTATTATTTTTTAATGGCACACACACGCCCCACATTTGCATTTCATACATATTTTATGTGGATCGCTGCACTGGTTCATAAAACTTTCTACTTGTTGACCACCACCAACCCCCTTCCCGGCCCACCCCCCTCCAGAAACCGAAACTTTTAATCGCTCTTAATCATCGCGTAATTATGCAAATGATTGTAATCACGGTTCAATCAGTGGCATTATGTAATTTGTTTTGTTCGTATTATAAAGGCGAGGGCATTGCCGAGTTTTTTTTTTTCTCTTTAGCTGCCTCTTCGTATTTGATTTTTTTCTTGGATGTATACCAGAAGTTGTGGGTGGGAGAGTGCGTTTTGTAAAGGAGTTTGCTGCTAATGGGTTATTGTAGCGTGCACGAGGTGGAGTTTTGTCCAGCCACACGCGGGCATCGTAGTTGTTTATAACCGGCATCGAGATGCCTGGACTGTTTCACGGTGGGTTACAGGGGGCATGTGTCGTGGTGAGGACAATAAAAATTATAGCAATTATGTTCCGATATTTTATCTCGTCGCGACAAATGTAACAATTGTTTATTTTCATTATTATGCGGTAGTAATCATTACACCATAATAATTTTGTAGAGTAACATAATTGTCGCAATTGGCGAAATGAAATGCCGAAAAAATAAATACTTCGCTCAAGTGAACGGACAATTGACAAAAAAAACAGTTTTTCCCCAGTGTAGGATGATTTTCAAATAAGTAGGAATGAGGGTCATCCAGCAAATAAAATCACAACTTAGAATGTAGGGTGCACAATTCTCCAATTACGGTGTACATTAATATCCCCAAATTTTCTGTCCAGCCCCTCTATCCTAGTCAGAAAGGGTGATCTGTTTGATCCCCCAACCCTTTCGATCCCCAGTCTCATCAATTTTCGATCATTTTCCGTATTTTTCCTCTCTTTCCGTATTTTTTTGCTCATTTTTTTAACATAGGACACCCTGTAGCTGGCAATGTGTGTGAACCATCTGCGATTGGGCGTGATTGACTCACCCCCGATGTGTCGCTGCACTTGGACAGCAATTATTTTGGAATCTATCAGTCTCCATGGTGGATTACAGGCATTCGAGAGAGATTAACACTGTGTAATGATCGATCTGTTCTGTTCTGTTCATCGATAGGGCATTCCCAGTGTTCCCCACTCCGGTTATCACGTCGCACACGTAGCAATTACCATTGTCACGTGGAGATGATGTACTCGTAGACTGAGAGAAAAATGATTTTTTCCGAAGTATGTATTTACTCATATTGAGAAAATTAACGATCGAAAATTGACAAGAAAATATTATACCACACACTGAGACAAGAAAAAATCTCCCCATTTTTGTACTAATTTCAAAGGCAAGGACAACTTTAATTTTATGATCTGAATGTGATTTCTCATTCCCAAATATTTTTTTACCATTTTTAAGTCATCGGTGTCTTGACACAGGTAAAGACGTATTTTTCGAAAGACTTGTTTTCTTTCAATGTAAAATTTACGATAGCCATAGGAGGGAACTAACTATTATAGTGCGCTCCACTATGTCCCATAGTAATCACTGCGATATCTCCGGGCAATCATTTCCATGGGCTTTCTCATAGTTAGCAAACTATGCAAATGTACGGTGTGCGGATTCTACCGCAGTAATTGTAATATTTAATTCTCTCTGCACCTAGTCTGCACACGACTGGCTAATTAGACGAAACGTTCGGTACTCTCCCGTGATCCCTTTTCTTATGCTGGTTATGCCTCCCGGCATTATGCTCCCTGGAATCGCGAAGCCAGTGAGTGCACGCGGGTAATAAATTGCCCCAGCTCCCTCCAGTTTTTCAAAAAATTCCCAGAAGTAGGTCGTTCTTTAATCTCGTTTTTTTTTTCTCTACCGAATGGTTTCGCCCATTCCTTTTTTCACTTTGGTTACCTTCAAAACCGCCACTTTACTCATATTCATCTGCAAATATGGTTTTATATTTGTAACTCAGGCTCATTGCAGAAATATTGACTCATGAGTTCCGAGAAATTTTGTAATTGTGGCAAGAATCGCCGATAGTCACTGGTTGAGTTTCGCCGGAAAGGATTGAATCCCCCCCGGTACTCACGTGGGGCTTGACCACTTTTTTAACTTGTTTTTCTTATAGCAAATTAAACTTGGGAGAAAAATCGGGAAACTGTGTTACTTGGTGAATAAAAACGAGCATTCACATTGAAAAAATCTATACAAAAATCGATTTTCGCCAGAATAAATAGCATTTACGTTTTTGCCATGCGCAGAGGAGGAGGAGAATGAAACTCCATTGTTGGGGATTGGATGAGTAAGAGAATCCTCAGAGGATTTTCATTTCGGTCAGTGAGTGATTAAATGGCAAAATTTGCATATTTTGTACTAATTCTGTGATTATGATAAAATATTCGGGCTAAACGTTCCAAGAAATCCAACACAATTAGAATAATCAAATGAATTCGTTGAATTCACGTAAATATTCCTCATTAATTTTCAAAAAAAGAGAATCGGTCCGACCTATATAGATTTGAAAATATATTTTGTAACATGCCAACATTCAATTTTAAAGTGTCTTTGATTTTTAATTTTACGTAACACTCCCGCGCGAATTATGTTTTTAATATTCAGTAGCCATCAATAATAATTCAATAATAAATCTAAAAAATCTATGAAAAATATTCATAAAAATTCATCGTTAAATTTAATATTAAACGTTGCATTAAATAAATTAAAGAGCTCCAGATGTAAATGAGAAAATTAATGTAATTAGAACGAGCACTTTTTTTTCTGAGCTGCTGACAGTTTTCATTTATCTATGAGCTCTCTTTCATCGGAAAATGCGGACAGAAATTTTCCAGCAGCGCTGGAGAATCCTTTACTTAGGCAGTTGAATTCTGAGACACAGGAGAGAGCCTTTCAACAGAGAGCCAGCGGTAGTGGGAGACTGGACTCATTGGACAAGGCGGTCACCATGGCAACTCAAGATCAAGTGGGAGAGGGGCAGGGTGGGGGTGGGGGAGGGGGAGGGGGGTTACTATGAAGGCAAGGGGGTTGATTTCTTCATAACGGCAGCCATTATCGCGCCGGTTTCCTTGCCACCCCCTCGCCCCACCTCACCCCGTCTCACCCACCTCATCTCATTATGGTGGTGCAAAGGGGTGGGAATATTCCTTTAAAAATATCCGCAGTAGAGTTCCAGTCTGCTTTAATGGCGACGTTTGTAATTGGAAAATGTCTTGCGCACGTAGAATGATTGCAACTCTTAGAAATCGCTTCTTATTTCTCATTTTCCCTTCCCTCCCCCTCTTGCCCGCCGCTCCTTCCACTGTAGTCTGCTAGGGGGAAAAATATTATCTAATTAATCATCAAAAACTTAAATTATTGAAAAAAATACGTCCGAGCTATTGTTTGAAATCATTTTATACTTAACAAAATAAATTAAATTAATTTTTGGACTAGAAATAATCCTCCTTGGTTAGCATTTTGATTTCATTATTTTTGTTTAATTATTAAATTATTCCAAACATTAACTTGGACGTGAATATCATATACGATAGGTTCGTCCAAACATTAACTTGGATGATACGCTACCGTTTATCTTGATTTATGATTTTTCATCATGAAAAATATGTGAAAAATGATGGGAATGAAAATATGAAAAAATGCAAAGTTCGCTTCAATATTCACGTGCATTTGAAGTACATGAGAACTATTCCCCCGTCGATACGTCGTTGAACGTGGTTTCCATATTCTGTGAATTTTCTCGATGTGCGGATGATATTCGTGGGGGGAGGGAGATCTTAAAAATTGATGACCGGCCAGCTCGTGGCCACGCAAGCCAGATTCGAAGGTTGCATTTTGTATTCATGGTAAAAAGTGAGGAGAAAAAAATTGGGAGGGCTTTGCCGGCCACCCCCCCCACACCCCACCGCGACCTATAGCCGCTCGGGGTACTCGATATTATTACAATGAGATATGTCTGGAGATGGGAGGAGATGTTGGCGCCCCCCGTTGATGCTCAGCGGATTTTTTTGTGCATTTATAATTTGTTAGTTGACTTTTTGGAAGATTTTAATTAGAGATATCTCCACAGAAATGTGAAGGCAATTATTTCATGAATATTGATAGACCTCCGAATATAAGTAATTCTTTAACTTCTAATTCATTGAAAATTCGGTATTGAATACATGATTTTGAATTCAATTCAGATTTACAGAGTTGAAAAATTCAAATGAAATTGTCGCTAAATTTCTAAGAAATGTGTATCAGTACACCTGAAAATTATGAAAAACTCAAACAACACTGCAGCTGTATCAGTTTCCGCTGAAATATTCTGTTGTCAGTCAATACTGACCTTTACCTCAAACCGCACACGCGATATCTGTGGTTGTCAATTCATTCCAATTCCCCGATTAATAATATACCAAAATAACCATCGTACCTCTCCCCACCCGAGCAATCACGAGAATTGCAACTGCCCTTCAGAGTGAACTGGCCCCTGCTATCCCCCGTGAAATTGCATTTCCAAGAGGTATAAAAGGATAGCCAACTATTACCATATTCATAGATCTGAAAAATACATTTTACGATCATTTCGACGAATGTAGAACACGCATTAAACACATCATAGAAGTAAGAAATGGTCAGACTGTTGCAGTACAGCGCAGGAATAAGGAAAAACGGACTTCACGTCCAGCTGTATCACTTTTACGACACTCGAGAGAATTTCGTGCTTCCGATAATCCATCCATATAGGGGCACACCCCTGACGTCTTTTGCCATCAAATATTTTAGTATCCGACATCATCCGTAAGCATCCGGTCCCCTTATTTCACTAGTATTACTGCGTAATTTTATTTCTACCCTGGAAATAAATAGGTGTCATGCTGTCAAATCATCTGCATAATCATGGTTATAAGTATTTGTCAAATGTATGCGGGTACTCAATTATATTTAAATTAACGAATGACGGTAACTCAATTGAAGGGAACAATTTTTGTTTTTTTTTCGAAATTTCCCGCATGAAATTCGTCATTTTTTACTACCCCTATTTGCGGACAACGCCATTGACAATTGTGACAGACATGTGGGCACATCCGCCGGCCGGATTTTGGGAATTCTCTGTTGAGTCAGTTAAATAGTGACATTTATCACAGGAGAATTTTTAAAGGCACCCTACGCAGCCCTTTCGACTATAACATACGTCAATCTACTGTTTTAAATGCGGTAATAATTAGGAGATAGTGGGATAAATTTAAACATGTGTAATTGACAGTCGCTCGTGATCGGTAGAATAAAATCCAATAATCTTCAATTCTTATTACGGCCCAGTCTGCTCGATTTTTTTTTAATTTTTCATTTTGTTTACATTGAAGGTATATTATATAATGAGATAGAAGCTTTAATTAGATATTTGTATAGCGTTCCACATCTTGTGACACAGCAGGAAATTGCTGGATAAAATTCAAAGGAGCCAGGATAATCTTATATAATTTTATTTTCATTTATATAAATCGCGTCAAATGAAATAATTCCCTTTTTTGTTTTTGTTTAAATTTCTAACATTATTTTTTTTGTTTGTCTATCAAAATCACACGAACTAAATAATTGACATTTCTCTTTGTTTTTATTACTGTTTAAAATTTCGACCAATATTTATTTGGTTTCGTCTAATGAAATATCCTTAACTCTCATAATAAATTAAACATTGATTGAAAGTCTATACCTAGGACAGTGGTTAATAAATGAAAGTCAGGTTACTTATCTCTAAACCGCTCGATGAGGAAAGAGGAAGAGTCCTCTTTCCAATTTATCTCCTGCTATCGTGTCCCCTCTTTTCACTCTCAAATTTGGAAGTGGGGGAGAAACCAAATGGGGAGAAATATATGGATTCATTACAATAATTTGCGGCATAATTTTCCTAGAAAAATTTACACGCAAAATATAACTTGACATTTTTAGCCAGAGAATATTTAATTGGAAAAATTATGTTTTTTTTTATCAGTGTGACCAGTTGTGTTCCAATTTTTTCGTAATTTATTAATTTTGGACATGTCGACTATTTTGGATTTTACCGGAGCAAATTGTACTGTCATTCTTGGCGTGTACGACAAGATTGCGAGAAATACGGGACAGTGGACATCGGAGGGATATTTATACGCAGTCTCTGTCCACCGGAATCGCATATTGATACCACTCTGATGATATAGGGGAGTGGGGACGGTGGTAGGATTATCTGAATGTAGTTGGTAGTGGGTGAGAAGTAACACCCCAGGGGGTGCTACTGAGGTAGCCTCCTGGGCCAGTTCTTCCTTCTTCGCTTGTGACGTATGACGGCAGTCGTAAAGGGGGTATTACTGGCCACTGTGGACTCGAGAAAAATAGCCCTGTTGTAAATAGATTATTTGAATATTCATGGAAGTCGAAGTGGCCGTTTCTTTGTGTATTTATATTGTATTTTGTTTTCTCCAATTGTTGCAGTCAGAGTAATATTGTAAAGCTTGTGAAAATACAACTTTATCTAAAATTACTTAGCGGGTTACATTTAAACAATTTAAACGTTTAATTTAGTCAGCAGATAATGGAGCGAAATCGAAATAAAACTTATCAAATAATTTATACAAATAAGAACAATTAAACATCCATTATCTAAAATCTTCACGAATAATCCTAGAATGCAGAAAATAGTTTTTGACTTTTTTCTCGGAATTTACTAGTTTTTAATATATTTTTATAATAATTCCTTTCAAATTATCAATCATATACCAATGTTTATGATTTGAAAATTGTAAGTCTCGAAAAAATGTGGCCACACCCATTGCATTGTACTAATAGTATACTTTTCTCGTCTGTTACAGCAAGTGATGCACTTGGCCGAATTGACAAAGAGCCAGCGTCTCCGGAATCCATCCAAGGTAACCCAGAATCACCAAAAACCTCAAAATTGTCTCGAATCATTGCCTCGAACCGAATTTAAATCTCGTAAAAAAAAATCGGAAAGCGAAGGGCAACCCGACAAGATGGAAATAAGGGGGTCATTAGAAATGAACAAATTCCTGCGGCTCGGTGCCCTGTGGGGGCCCTCTGCACGTCCCCCTTTTATCGTAGCAGGCTAATTTTTTCCACGTAAAAACTCCACCATAAAGCCAATTACATTCGCACAGCGTCGGCGGTGGGTTTGTCATTTCAACATTTACCGAGAAGTGGCCCTTTTTTTTCGACTTCTCCCCCGTTAATTTGTATTATAGGTATACAAAGTGGTGGAGCAGAATGAGGAGAATGAGAGCAAAAGTAGATCGTAAAACGACTAAATCCCGGGACGCAATTTCGCCTAATTTACCTCAAAGATCAGCAGAAAAAAAAAAACTTTTCTCATTATAAAAAATACCCAAAACCTCCGGCATAAAGTTCATGAGTGACTGTTTTTCATGTCTATACCCTCGGCATCGCCGTCTCCATCATTCGACGACAGGTGTCATCGGTTTCGTCAACGTCACGTCCTCCCTCGCTTTTACGAGGGCCGCGTACGTGCCTCAAACCCCCTCAAAAACCCCAGAAAGAACTCGGATCCAATGTCATATTGTATCATAACTTCAGCGAGATCAAAACTCGAACAATTTCAGTTCTTCGTTGCACAGAGAATTCCACCATTATTCCCCTCTCCGGCATCATTAAAAGTCGCGTACACGACAGCTCTTCCGCCCGGAATGACGTATCAACTTCAAAAAAACGTGTAAGTCGTTGCCAACCCCTTGTTACAGGCCCCATTTGGCGGTTGAAAAATCCTGTCCACTCCTAGTTACAACCGGTTTCAGTGGGGGAGGGGGGTAATTACGCCTGGTCAATATCGGTCTACGTCTCGAAGTGAAATGAGAGATCATTGCAAATTTTTTTCCACTCAATTTTTCTACTCCGAAATTACAATAAATTCACTCTTCGATTTTGAGTTATTTGAGAACTCCCTGTAATTTGGCACAGATTATTTGATTCATTAAGAATGGAATTTAATCGAGGAATTTTTATTTTTATTTCATTTAAAGTAAACAAATCTGCAAAACATGTTCTGGATTGTTAATTTTATTTCTAATTCAGTGATATTTTGTTTAAAGAAATATTTAATAATTGGAGGATTAAAAATAACAAAATCACTGATATTTTTTTCATACAGTTTTTCAATATCTGACAACATTCAGAGATGAAAAAGTAAAACGAGTAGAAAATAAAAGTAAGGGGCAGTGAAAAGTGAGAAGAATGAAACCCGGCATTTTACTTTATATATAACATTTAGTTCGTTGTTTGTCTTATTGCTATTAACCTCCGTCAATTAGTAATTTTCATTTTAATGTGAATTCCACGAATCCATGGACCGGGTCGTCCCCCTTCGGCAGTCATCTGGGGCCTGTGGATAGCCGGGGGAGATACATATAGGTACAGAGAGAGGAGAAAAGCCAGTGGCTTATGGTGAAACAGTAACGAGGGGAGAGGGAGTTGTCATTAGGAGTCATTAATACTCGCGGAACTCTGTAATTTGACACACTTCCGATACGGCGCCAGCATCGCCACCTCCTCAACGTCTGTCTTTTTCCATTCGTCAATTGATTGTTACCAATTTCTAGAAAATACGTCAAAGTGAAATCGCTGGGTTATTTCACTTGGGAATTATTGAAGGTGGATTTATTCGTGCTGCTACTTAAGCAGAGCTCACAGCAGCTGCTGAGAGCGAAAAAATTGGTCCTCGATTTGTGAAAACAAATAAATATGAATGGGAGGATAAAATGTTAGGGATTGAGGTATTTTATCAGTCAGAATTTTCGATGTTGAATGATCGGTGCACAAATCTGGAATATTCAAAAATTGACAAAAAAAAAAACTGGCGAATAATCGGTCGTTCAAATTCTACTCCCGCTTAATTTTGAGGAATACTGGAATTCAATATACATTGAGAAAAAAAATATAATTTTACCAATCAAGTATTCATCTGAAAATAATTAATGTTTGACGAAAGTAATTTTTTTTTCTTCATACCTCGGTCGAAAGTACGTACTTTCTGCTGCGATTTTGAAGCAGAAAGTCTAACTTTTATGCATTGGTCGAGCTACACGCTCGCCC
>JAPYZN010001817.1:0-32571 GCA_030522865.1 Psyttalia lounsburyi | reverse complement strand
AATTCAATGGTTTGTAATTGAGTTAGTGTTTCGGTACTTACCAATCACCATCAGGAATGTTCTCCATTTTTGGACGGAAGCAATAAGTATGATATCCACGATCGCAGCCATCGCACAAGAGCAATTTGTCCTCGTTGTCTCCACTGTGACAAAACTGGCAATTCTACGGAGGGAAAATACAGTGGTTTTAAAGCTGATGAGAGGCGAGTGACGGCCTATTGAAGGATGCAAGCGTACTAATGAGTACTTGATGTTAGTAGTACGTGAATTAGTTTGTCAGAACATGCATTATTTTTTTTTCAGCTCGATTTTTATCAGCCTCGGCCACTGTCAGTGTTTGAACAAATTCCATTAAATTTTTATTATGACAAATAAATTAACCCTCAAAGTTTCTGATTTAAATATTCAAAATCTAAGAGACATTAATGATAGAATAACAGTTTCTTTGTTAGGCAAACTTCTTCAAAGATTGGGAAATCGTAATAAAATTCTTTTAATTTACGGCAAAAATTACGAGTGTCTCTTTTGAGTCTTGGAGTTTAGCGTAAAAATATTGGACAGGTATCTCTGAAGTAGTTAACATTTCGTGATTTTTAAGAACAAAAAAAAATGATAGATAGTCTTCGATGACTTTTGCAAATAAAAAAATTCAATGGAATCTGGAAGGATTTGTTAATTCTGTTAGTCATCAAAAGTACCCACAGAGGCCTGAGAAGTAGCCAAAAGCCGATTGTATCGAGCAGTAGATTTAACCGAGACACTGCGATTGCGTAGACTCAAGCAGATTGTGTTTCTAGCTGTTGTTAGACTCACAGCCTTCATGATGCTCTTGTCCCACGCGATGCTGGCCTCGAGCATGTAGAGAGCCATTGCCAGTTGTGCTGATGTGTGAGCACGAGCTGTTGCTTCACGCCAATTATTGAGACCGCGTGGCGTTGTCTCCTCGGGTGGTGGTGGAGCTGATCCACCGTCTGACGAGTTTGAATTTGCGTTCGCCGCTGCTGCTGCCTGTTCTGCTTTCAGAGCTGCTAAATTAGGATCGCCAGTGCTGTAAGCGAATAATTTGAGTTATTCTCCCATTAATGGAATTAATTCTGAGAGACTGAATTATTGGAAAAATATTCTTACCAGACGCCGAGCGGTGGTTTGAGATACCTCCTCTCGATGGCAGCCTCCAAGGAGAGTAGCCTCTGCCTGGCCTGCTCCACGGCATTGATTTTCTCCATCTCATTGAGCTTCTCAATCTCATCGGCCTCCTCACTCCCCGCCCTGGGCGGTAATTTCCACCCCTTGACCTGCATACTGGCATTGGCCACCTTGTCCTCCAAGGCCTCCACCTGCTCTAGCAATTGGGCATCGACACGCGCCGCAACTGCATCACTCCAGTCCCCAGGATTATCGGGCCTGGGCACTTCGTCCTCCTCGTCCTCGTCCTCCTCCTCCTCCGCGCCCCTCAGATCAGTAGCCGAAGAATTACCAGGATCCACATGAATTTTTCCAGTAACAGCTAAAAAGGACTCCATAGTAGCCCACGTCGTCCTCTTCAGCTCCTTCTCCCTGACCCCCCTCGAGTGCAGATGCTCCAGCAGCTCCTGGAAGGTGTCAATATCCCCAATTCTCCACCAGCCGTACCTCAAATCCTCAGGAACGGGCTTAGCTTCGCCCGGAGGTGGCAGTCCATGGACCTTCAGGTACTCCAGCTGAGCCGCCTCGTCCTGTGTTAAAATCAGGGGGGCTGGACTGTCGCAGCGCTCGTATCCTGGACTAGCTGGTGGTGGAAAAATTGGTATCCTCAGCTCGGCACTCTCAACAATGCCAAATATCTGCTTACTACTGGGTCCAGAAGTGTCACAAGTCTCTCTTGGAAGTATCGAGAACCAGGGCATCTCTACCTCACTCATTCCCCCATTGACCTCCTTTCCATTGGGCAAACTATGAAGATGATTGCACTTGTCACCATTCACACTCTCACTCTTCTCCTCGTACTTCTCGACTTTGGGCTCCACCTCCATCTCAGTTTCCAGCTTGATCTCCTCGGAAGTGACGTTGGTCTTGGCATCACTCGTCAGACTCTCCTCAGACTTGACTCGCTCCTCCTCCTTCACAAAATTTTCGTTTATCTCCGGCTTGACTTCCTCCATGGGCTTTTCCTCCTTGATCATCTCCACCTCGTCATTCTTTGGAGAATCCTCAGGGCCTTTGTCCTCCCCACCCTCCTCTTTTTTCTCCTCTGGGCTCTCCTGAATTATTTTTCCCCTCCACTTCTCATCGAGCTCGGCCTGAAGATCCAGAATTTCGGGCTCTGCACTCTCCATTGCCTCCACAAAAATTCCCCCGGCGCAGGGAAGCTCCCAGTATCGCCTCCAGTATCTGTCCTGGCCGAAAACGTGGGCTCGCAATTGCTTCGAGGAGCCATTCAACTTCTGCAGCTGCTCCTCCGATTGCTTCAGGAGTTTGTCGAGTTTTTTCCCGAGCTCCTCGGCCGAGAGATTCTTGTCCTCCTCCTCCTCTGGCTGGGTACCCTCTGACTCGTTCTCAGACATGTCCTCCACCTCGTCCTCGTGGTGAATCTCCTCGGGAGTTGGAGTCGTGTCCATCGGCGGATTATTCGTATTGGAGGCATTGGTCTCCTCGTCTGTCTCCTTCTTCTCAATTGTTATTGTATCGCCGGTCTTGTTGATAATCACTCCCACAGCCTCCATTCGCACTTTTCTACTGTGCAACTGGCGCAATTTTCGGATCTTCGTGTCAAGGACAAAACGCTCCTTCTTCAGTTGGGCCACCGTCTCCAGGCTACCCTCGATCTGGCGTATCACAGCTTTATTTTGGAGCAATTCGTTGCAGAGAAAACCTGAGAGAATGATTTTCATGAGCATCAATGTAATACAATTATCAACAATTAAATACAATTAAATATTCAATTAAAGTTCATTGTAAAATCAATCAACATACCTAGCATTTGAGCTTTGTGCGTGGGATTGAGCGCCAGGAAGGGCTTGTCTCTGAGTCTCTCCGACATTTTCCAAGTTTCGTTGTTGTGCAAGTGCTCATAAAATTGGGCATTCTTCCCCGACGGAGTGGATGGATAATCCCCCCCATTCTGATGATGATCGGCGAATTTTTTATCCCTCTCGCGCTCCAAACAGACACCAGTTAGGGCTTTCACTTCGCCAGTTGCATTGGCGTAGAGGTAGATGCGAAGGACCTCGCTGATGTTGGCGTGGGTGATGTCGGCCTGGCGAAGGGACTGGCCAAGGCCTGTGGTGTGACGGGCGGGTTGCGGAATACCCGGATCCTCTATAGCGCAGACCAGTAGGTGAGTCATTACCGAGAGCATCTCCTCCTCCGCCTCCTCGTCATTGAGGAGGGCCAGTTGCAGGCTCTTCAGCGAGGGCAGGGACTCCATGTCAAAGCCCAGGGTCTCACCGAAATTGTGGAGAAACTCAAAGACCATTACTATCTCGGCGAAGGCCTCCCCCGAGAGCTTCAGCCGTGGAATGCGTTTTATCGGGGGCAGATACTTGTGATCTAATAATAATATTAATAATAATAATAATAATCACAAAGTGAATGATTATTTTCCTCGTTTGTGCAGATTATTCTCTGATTAGTCTAAGTGAGGATGACAAACCTGTCAGCTCCATGTCCTCCACCGGCTTTCTGATCTGCTCGACGAGCTCCATCTCGAGTTTCCTCTGCTCGGCTCGTTTCTCCTTCGTCGCAATTCTCTCAGCTCGTGCCTCCAGTCGTTTTTTCTCCCGCTCCTCCATCCTCCGACGGTTCTCCAACGCCCGTATCAACGCCATATGCTGTCTTCTCCTCTCTCGTTCCTAATAATTGAATAAACAATTACCATTATCATGAGAGAATGGGGGGAGCCAACGATGCCAACAGACAACCAGAAACAAACTCATTATAACTCAAAACTCATATTCCTCTACATCCACAGTCAAGTGGAATTATCCCATAGAAATTAACTCTAAAATAATGAAAACCAACACCTCTAGACTAACAAACAAAATAGATGACTAGGATACGTAGAGCAAAAGGTCAGAAGGTCGACGTGCAGAATGAGTAGAACTCCTGGAGGTTTTTTTTTTATCTCTACATGAAAATCTCGTCGCTCGTTATGTCGAATAATTTGTGATATTTTAGGGCGAGAGAAATGACTCGTTTCAATTAAATAAACAAAATACTGGGCAGGTATTGTGAGAATTTAGTGATTATTATATTTAGAAATATTCTATTTCATTTCGATAATAATTCTGTTAAAAATCAACGATGTCTTGCATTTTTTTCAGTGAAATAAATTAATTATATGGGGGGGATTAATTAATTTGCTCCAACAAAGGAGAATCTGAAATGATTAAATTGAAATGAATCATTTCTCTCGGTATTAAGCTTTCAATTTTGTGCAGAACACGAGAAAACCCAACAATAACTGATGAAAACAATTAATGAGACGAATATAACAACAAAAACCGATCGATTAATTCCCAAATGACCTATTGTTTTTGTTAATAAAAATTCATTAGATTTTTTTTAGTGTGAGTGCACAATTACTCCTCCTCCTGTTAATCAATTGTGGTTAAATAAATAAATAAAATTTTTCAGTTGTTCTTTCTAAAGTCAGGGTATGAGACATACCAACTCGACGGTGTAGAGCATCTCGCGCTGCTTGCTGAGCTCCTGCATGTACATCTGTAGCAACAAAACACACCATCCAATCCACCAGTGCTCAAAAAAACCTCAAACGACCCTCACACTCAACCAAATTCGCATTTTCGAATGGAATAATTTGGATCTTTTAATTTTTCCTCAATTAGCAATTTTTTTTTAATTTCCTTTTCCTTTTTAGCAACACAAATTCCATTATTTGGTGATTTTTAGTGCTGGACTTTCGTTATTTGCAGTTGGCAATTATTGGATTTGAGATATATCTCGAATTTGTAAAAAAAAAACATTCAAATTTACAGTTACAATGATTTTATTCCAAGGAAGCAATGAAATGCACGTCTAACTACAACACACTCTACCATCTACGATGATCACAATTTTTGTCTCGTTGAATTATCATTTTAAAAAACTCACCTGTTCTTTCAGCATCACCGCCTGCTGTCGCTTTAGCTCGCGCTCCTGTGGAGAGAAGTCCTTTAATGATTTCATCATTCGTTTGAGTAAATTAAGAAGTCCATTGAAATGATAAAATTCAATAGATAAATTAATATTGAAACAGTTCATTGTCCCAGACTAATTAATTTATTACCTGTTGCTTTCGTTGTTGTTCCTCCATCCGAATTTTCTCAACCTCCTCCTGTCTCTTTTTTCTCGCCTGCACAAAAGTCCAAACAACAAACAGTGAAACAATATAATCAATCGGTGAATAGAGGGCGCTTTCGACTAAACAAAAATTCTACAAAATTAGAATCAGACGATCGTGGTGAGATTAAATAAAAAATTATAAATGTGTATTATGTGAATGACTAGTCAACAATAGCACGTGTCAATCAACGAAAGTTAATCATTGCAATAAAAAAAAAACAACAACAACACACGAGATATTTTTCTGGGACTGTTCTGCAAGTTTTGAAATATTATTGGATGAGGTGTGTTCGATTATTATAAAATTAAGCTTTGGAACACTCGCGAATGCGAGAAGTCGAAAGTTTGAGATTGTCGTGCGGTTCGATTGATAATTTTTACGGTATCAATATCAATTTTTTTAATTTTATAAACATGTTAATCTGTGATAAATATTCTTATGTCTATGAAAAAATTGACTAGACTATTTTATTGATAGGCCGATTGTCGCTTCTTCAACCATTTTTTTTCTGTAAAAATTACAGAACTCGAATTTTTGAGAAATGTCGAGAGAACAAACTCGCCAATTTTTTCATACACATAAAATTCAACAAACTCCACGCAACAAATCACCTTCAATATTCCCTAAAATCGTGAAACAAGAGAATAAAGAAGGGAGAGAATAGCATTAAAAAATTCAGTTATGAGACATGCCAGCAAGACTCAAGCAGAGACAATAAATAATGAATTCCCTCCAAACAACAAAAAACCCTGAGAATATTCTCAGCCTCACGGAATGGGCTCTCTCTCTCTCTCTCTCTGTACAACGAGAAACACAGTAACATAATACACAGAGTACTGGAGAAAAGACAGGTACAGGTGAGGCAAAATGGACCCATGAATCTCCAAAAATAAAAATCCAACCCCAAACCCCTTTAATTTCCACAGAATTAAAACAATCTCCTCATTCCAAATTTCTCTTCCATTGTCCTCGCAATCCAAACTCAGAAAGCCAACGTCAACTGTCCATTTTGCCCCAGTCGTCCATAAAACAGCAGATAAAAAAATATCAAGAGATGACAGAAGGACAAGAATACGTGAGAAATAGTACAAAAACATCAGACAAATTGGAAAAAAAAAATGTATATATATATCGCCTGAATTCCTCGAAAATACTCGACATACAGAGCCATGCGGAATTAAAATTAATTTGATTAATCGATCAATAAATTATTTGATTATATTCATATATTTTAGCTAGCTGTTATACATAGTGACAGGAGAAGCTAAGGCAAAGGAAAGTAATTCTCATACTGCGCAAGATTTTCCTAGAATTCATTGATACTCTAGTTGTTGGTCTTGCTCTCGTTCCTCCTAATTGTCCACTGACGATCATTAATCATCATTATTTCGAGCTGCACGATTATTATTTAACGTATTCGACATCCCCATTCTTCGAATATATTCAGTGTCGTGTGTGCAATTGTGTCGATTAAATGCTCTACAGCAAACCACGACCGTCTCGTTAAATAAAATATTGTGCCTCGACTTATTATCCTCGATTTCATGTACTATTAAAAATTTATGCGCATTAATAATTCATCCTTCCGACAATTTTCCAGCAAGTGGTTTATTTACGCGTGTGAGAAAATAATTTTTTCTCCAAAAAATCTCATATTCTGAGGTAATTGAAAAAATATACATCGACAATTTTTATAAAAACAATTTTAACTTCAAGTAAATTAATTAGTTCAGGAGGCAACAGTCAACAAGTGGGAATCCCCCGAAAGATCCCAGTCCTTTCCAATTCTCCGAAAAATTCCAATGCAAATAATTCCTCGATCTCGTGAATAATAAGTCGCTGATCCACAAAAAAAAAAACCGAAAATAAATCAAGCCATTTGTTCATCTCTCCAACTAGTTAACTATCTAGACAAGCTGACTGATGGGAAAATGCAGGGTTACTCAAAGATAACAATGTACTCCTCTCGATTTTCCCCTCTATCTCCTCATCTCCAGTAGCATCTCCCATTTCCCCAGTATTCCAACGCCTCCCACTCACTCTCTCTCTCTCACCCATTTTTAACTTTTGGAATATTCGCAGGAATTTTCAAGGGGGTTGGGGGGGGGTTTGGGGTGGGTGGGGTTGAATCCTTACCTCCAGGAGTTCCTGGTTTTGCGTTTGCGTTTGCTGGACCTCCACTGACGCCTGTGAATTGATGGAAGGTGACGTGGGTATTGAGCTACAAGTTGACGATGGAGTGCTTGACAGTGCTACAACCGAGGGCGATGTAGTTATCGGTGGTGTTGTCATTGGCCCAGCCACAATAGCATTATTCTGTAGTACATTTTTCTTCCCAATTTGTTCCATTTCACCATCAGTTTGCATGATATCACGATTCCTCCAGCTCTCAGCTATACTGACACGATTCTTCCAGATTGTGGCAACTGTACTGCTAGCCAGGCCCAACTCCCTCGCCACATCGCTCTTACTTTTTCCACGCTCTATTTCCTGAATGATCTTCATCTTCTGTTTTATCGTGAACGCAAGCCTCTTCCGACCCTGCACCAATTTTCCGTTTGTTTTTTTTGTTTCTCTTCCGTCTTATCCATCGTTTTTTTTTTAAATTGTGTTCTTGGGGATGTATTGTTTGTGTAATGAATTATTAATTGAGATAAAACGGTAGTGAGGCCCTTCTAGGGTGGCGGATAATCGTCGGGGGGAAAATAAAAGTAAGCGAAATGTTGCAGCACACGAATATGGTCTGTCCTGAGACTTTTTTTTTTTGTGTTTATAGATTTTTTTTTCTTTCAATTTTTGGAAGTGGGAGAGTGCAATTTTGAGTTGAGAATTGTAGGAATTTTAGTGGAGATTAAATTTGCTGAAAATTGGTGGAATTTAATACGGAAAATTAGCAATTGTACAGCTAGTCAGGCCCAACTCCCTCGTCACATCGCTCTTACACTTATCACGTTCTATTCCCTGAATAATCTTCATCTTCTGTTTTATCGTGAACGCAAGCCTCTTCCCACCGCGCACCAATTTTCCGTCTTTTTTTTTCACTCTCTTCCTTTTAATCCATTTTATTTATTGTGTTCTTGGGGTTTGTATTGTTTGTGTAATGAATTATTAATTGAGATAAATCGGTAGTGAGGTCCTTCTAGGGAGACGGACATTCTCCGGGTGGAAAATAAAAGTAAGCGAAATGTTGCAGCACACGGATTTGGTCTGTCCTGAGACTTTAGGGGTCGTGTTTTTTGTTTTTTTTTTAAATCTTTGGAGAAGGGAATTGATGAAAACGTGGGGGAACATAATATGAAAATACATGCTGGGCCCTCCTGTCACTATTGCTAGCGCCTTTTCGTGTCACTGTGTCCCTTGGATTCAACATTCGTGATTTTTTTTGTTTAAAACGGTTAATCGATTATTGTTATCGATATTCGATGAGGTGTATGTAAATATGGAATATTATAGATGTGTAAAAATGGCACACACAGATAACATGCGACACGCACGGCAGGTGAACGGAAATATGAAAATATTGTACTTTTCATTTGATGATTTGAATTTAAATAAATTTTTAAATACGAGAGGGAAAGATGTGAATTCGATGATTGTCACAGTATTTATTTTGTTTAATAATCAGCTCTTATTTTTCAATTGCAACGAATTGTTTGACGAATTTTCCTGGCGGACTTCTCCACGTTCAGATACTGGGACAATCAACTTTTAATTTGTTATTATGTGAATTAAAAAACAACAAGATTTTCGATAAAAACAAATCGGTAGGTTTTGTTGAGAGATAGGGGGAGCAGTGACTCACCTCCAGGAGCTGCTGATTTCGAATCTCTCGCTCTCGACGTACAGCTTCTTGTCTCTCAGTCTTTTCCTGTTCCTTTATCAATCTGAGGAGCAGAAGGGGAAGGAATATTTTAATTCAGAGATTTTATTTTTTGGCCAATGACGGAGCTTAATTAATTAAATTAATCTAGGCGACTCAGACTCAACAAATCACTCGTACCTAGCTTGCTCTTTGTGTCTCTGCGCCTCCTCTTTCGCCAATTTTTTAGCATAAGCCAATTTATCCCGTTCATATTGACTTGTTGGCCTGACATCTCGGAACCCCCCCGCCGCCCTGAGCTCCTCCAGCCTCCGTGCCACTTCCTGGGCACCCAGTCTCACGAATTCCGCCTCAGCCAAGCCCATAGTTGGCTGGAGGAACTCTCCAACGAGGGGTTTCGATGAGAACGAGAAGTTGGCAGTGGTGAGTTCTGCTGGATTTTGAATCTCCAGAAACTAAAGCCAGACACGTTTTGTTTTTACTTCTTCAATTATCCAAATGTTTTTTTCTTTCACAATGTCCAATGATTTTTACCGACCTTAAACAAATCCTGATTATTCCTGAAGGTTTTACCGCAAGGGCTGTAGTAAGTGACGTCCCCCTTAATAACCCCAGTCTTTCCCAAGCCCTTGATAACAGTCTCCCTCTTCCAGCCCCTCTCCAGAGACACCTGTAGATCCTTCTCGCTGGGATTTAATTTTCGTCTCTTAGCACTGGGCACACCGTCAGCATTGTCATCATCAGTATCAGTAACAACATCCGTATTACTGCCACTCTCGCTGGTGACGTCCATGTTACTTTCCTCACCGGAAACCTCAAGCAATTTACTCTTCATTTTTTCCTGCAACGAACGCTACATTGGAAAGCGTTGTATTTAATTAATGAACAAAATAAAATAAAAATCGCAAGAAAATGAAAATGAAAAATTAGTGGCAATTGCCAACGGAAAGTAAACATTTTTCTCGAGGGGAAAACTATTGTTAATCAGAAGAATTAAACAGTCAGTCAATTGTTTGACAAATGAAGACAGATCACGCCAATTTTTCATTACCACATTTTTGTTTATGAAACACTGAAAATAATTAACAATTTTTCGCCAGAATAACGAGTGAAATGGCCGATTGTTCTTCGTTTAAATAAAATATTGCACAATCTCTGCAAATTTCTCCCTAAATAAATTCTCAAAGCCCTCATAATCTGCTTAATTAAATGGAAGTACAAAAAATGTGCAGTCTCCGCTCGACAAAAATTGAAAAAATAAATAAAGCAGAGGTGAAAATTGAAATATGAAGGAAATGATTGAATTAAAGTATAAAAAATCATGACATACTTGACCCCTCTCATCAATCTGACCAGTCGCTGACGCATGTAACTGCGCAGCAAGTATATTAGATCTAAGTAACGATACTTGATGGGACAATGGTACATTTGGATCCAGCGTTGGGGTGGGTTTTATACCCAGCGCCCTACTCTGAGCCAATAATGATGCCACTGTATTTTTCTTGGGCTTCGATACACCGCGCCCCAAGTTCCTGGGTCTACCGTCTTTGTGGTGTATCGGAGTTGTTTCACTCTCCTCACTACCACTGCTGGGACGCTGGGGCGAATCAGCAGCTGTGAATAACTGGGCGAGAGAGGGACTCGGTGAGGCTGGCACTGTCACCGAGTTCTGGGGTACTCGTCGTGGCTTGGGGCCTGGTTTCCGTCGCGCTGAAAAGATTTCGTGAGAGATTGTGTGAGGGAGTCCTCGGGAATATATCAATCGACCGTTCAATGGGCCATTGAATTTTTCTTCCCGACAATTGTGATATTTAAAAATCTCTCAACACCAACAGTTGTTCACAAAATAATCATTATATCGAGGGAAGACTTACACGTACGATCGGAGGCAAGCAATGATTGACTGAGATTACTTAGTTGACTAAGAGGTTGACTGCCTGATATTGGTGAACTGCTGCTCGTTGATGCTGGCTTCAATGACAGATTCAGGGGTGCATCAGCGTCGTTGGAATTGCTGGTACTGTTGCTCATGGTGTACAATGGAGGAGCCGTTAATACTGAACCGTTGGTTGAATGGGCCGGTAGTTTTATCACTTCCACACGATCCACGGAGTCCCTGTATTCGCTCGATTCACTCTGGAGAACAATAAAAATTGAATTTTAACGCAATCCTCCACAATTCGGGTAGAGGAAAAAATGGGGTTAATTGGATAATTTGGTAATTATCATTAACTTGAGTACTTGCCATCAGAAATGATATTGAAGCAATTTATAATAATCAATTCCGACAATTTTCATTATCCTCAGAATAAATAATTGCAATCGAGATGAATATTAACATCAGATGAAAGAGGAATCCTATTTCAAATGTTTTATCATAATGTTGGACAATTGAAGAATGATCAAATTAATTGACTCCCCTATTATTTCACTCTCTGTTTGTTAAAATCCTTTGCAGTAGGAATTTCAATTTCCCTATGCACTATATCAGGTAATGATGATTTTTTTAAATACTTCAATCATTTATTCCGATAATTACCATTTTATTACTCATTCAATGGGATTATGAATACTCAATTGATAATTTGCTAATTACCACTGGTGTACGATTGAATTTTCTCGGCTCCATAACCAGGGATGAGGTAGTTGGGGTGGTCTGATGAGCACTGAGTGCCTGCACTGAAGGTGGATGAACACTTACACTCGGTGAATCTAATGATATTGTCTTTTTCCTACCACGATTCGTCGTACCTGGAACCTTTGGTCCAACAATACTCGATGTGTACTTTATGATTTCTGTGTCCGGTGGAAGTCTCACGCCTCCCAGGATACTACTCGGATCACTAAAATCAGAACTGATTCAGTTTAATGTATTTGATGAATAGCAAATGAATTAAATAATCTGATCTAATATATTGACTCCTCGATTATGAGAGCTCTCGCAAAATAAAACGTCTGGCAGTTCCAAAACTAGTGCTCCCCAACGGCCAGAGTTAACGTAAAAAATGATTTAAAAAAAATCTATAATTAATATTAATCACCTTCCTTCCTTCGCTGGAGGACTACTAAATATCGTGGAAGAGATTGTATAATTTTAATGACATTATTGCAATATTTTTTGTAATAGCCATGAATTTTAGGTGTAGATAATTTAATCTTTAGTGATTACCTAACAACATTCGCCTGGGTTGTCGTAGTACTGCAACTAGTTGTTGGTGTTGTGCTGTGATGACTCGTTGTTACAGATGGTTGACTTACAGACAAACAACTAGTGTGAGTACTGGATGTTGTGGAATTATTATTATTCGTAGTACTGCTGCTGCTGCTTGTCGCTGCTGGTTTGTGACTCTTACTTGACTTAGCTGTTTGCATTGCAATTAATACAAGAGAATAAGTGAAACGCTTTTATTGGTCTTTGCACATTGTCATGATTATTGTGATTTATACACTTACACTTACTGGACTTGTGGGAGGACGACAGGGACGGTGGGGTCAGCAGTGATGCTGGATATGGTGGCAATAGGCTCTCAGCACCTGGTGGAAAGCCAGGCAAACCGGCGGCCCCTTGTAACCTGGCCAGATAATCCTGGGCTGCCAAGTGCGATGCCATTGTCCACCATGCTGCACTTGCTGAATTTATACCTGAGGATAAACGCACAGCCTTTAAGGAAATTCTCCTCAGGAATTTTTATGAGAAAGGTCAAAATTAATTCAGTTAATCAAATTAATTCATAGGCAAATTAATTTTTCATTGTCTGCTGCATTGAATTGAAATAATCTAGATAAATTGATGAGGTCATTTGACGATTCAAGGAATAAGTTAATTGTCAGGAAAAAAATAATGGGCAATTGTTGATAAAAAATTGAATTCAAATGAGTCATTATCCCGAGGACAACTAAAGGAGACTCAGATAAATCCAATGAGATGGTTTTACCATTTAAGGTATGAGTGGCATTAAATTATGGACTAATTTACCTAAACTGGCTGCTTGACTGGCAGCCACACTGAGCGTCCCAAGACTCGCGTGAGAGTACGGCGGTGGTGGTGGTGGTGGTGCTGATGCTGGTGTGTGACCACCAAAGCCAGGTGCTGCACCGCCGCGTCCCAGCATTGCATAGGCCGACGGCAAATGATGAGCACCGAGGCCATAACCACCTGGCATACCACCGAACAGTGACGATGCCGCACTGTCTCCACGTGGCCAATAAGCTGAAACAATATTGGTACGGATGATTTTTCAAACGTCAATAAACATTGGGAATTATGGTAATTGGTGGGGGGGTGGCGATTCTCTCCCGTTCAATGCCCATGTAATACATAGTATGTAGTACATACTGGAACCGGTGATTTCAGGGGCGTAACCTCGGTCGGGGCGTCAGAAAACAATTTAATCGATTGAGAAAAAAAATTTTTTTTTCACTTGTGATCGATTTTTTCTCTCTCTTCTGGTTTTTCTTTTTTCATTGCTTAGCCTGTGGTCCAAGGCTGTGGGTCATTAAGAATCAGAGTTGAAGTAAATCAAATCAAATCAAATTTTTTAAAGCGATTTTTAACGATTTTTTTGGGAATATAAAATTCCTGGACGTCACGAAAAGAAAGTGCTCTAAATATTATTAAAAAATATGGATTGGAATCATTTTTAATTCTCTTATCTACATTTTTGTGTATAAAAAAAATCATTGGAGCAGTAAATCCTCGGCGAGACGAGAGTACGAAGCCCATTTGTTAATGTATAAAACAAAAATGTCTCCTCATTAAAAAAAAACGAAGAAAATCAAATTAATTAGACTGGTGGAAAAATAGAGGGGGACTGAATCGACAGCCCTCGCACGACACACGTCCTACATGAATAGGGGCTTGCACATATGAAGTACATGATCTAGTCATGTGCAGATGATTCTACGACGTATGTACGAGTGAAGCTACCCCGATATAATGCGAGGAATTTCCTTCCACCCCATGTCATTTTCAAGGGGACTATGCGTATATAATCAATATTGTGAATTAGTTCACTGCTGTTCATTGGTATCTATTCACGATAATCAAACTGAATTATTAGTTGACATGTTTCCCGAGCCGCAACATTACTAGAGAAAATTATTTAAGACGAATAATTATTTAATCATTCACCCCTAGAAGAATTTCAGCTGAAGGCTCATTGTCTGTTGCATCCCCTGATTATTTCTCTCTCTAATTTTTAACATTAATTTTATAATTTTTTCCTGCGTCCAGGGTCAAGGTCGGGCCAGGGTCGGCAGCCCCAAAAATTGAGTTTTCCCATGATAAAATCCAAACTATCCGCCGAAGTGATCATAAATAATTTTTTAAGATCATTATTACTTCTTTATTTTATTCAGAAATAAATAAAGGATTAAAAAATTTGTGAGCTTCAGGTAAAATATGTAATTCTTATCTTATTCACTAATGAATTGCTATCATCAAGTTCCCTATTGTTGGCAAAATAAAACCCCACAATAACTGAATTAGCCATTGAAATCCCCGAAATAAATCCACCGATAAATCCCCAATAATTTTTTTTTAACAATCGTTTTCATCATCGGAGATCACCGAGAATTGTCCCTCTCCAAGTACCCTCAACACATCTTTGACAGATAAAAAAAAAACCTCAGACAAGCAAAAGGAAAGCTCGTTCGATGGAAAGGACGTTCTCGTTAGTGCAATTCCGTAATTGCAATTGCTTCTCTCTCTCTCTCCTTCGCTCCCCGTCTTTCTCGCTCGCCCTCTCAGTCTCTCCTCTTCGTTTTCTATATCTCGGTTCTATTCCACGCCTGTCGCGCCGTTTCCGGAGTCCCTCATCCCCCACAATCCATACTCTGCCCAGTCCGGACATCTCACCCTCATCTCCACTCTTCTTCCCCCCCTCCCCCCCACACACACACACACACAGAATGCCTTTTTCATTTCTGGGAGCGATGGGAGGAGTCTCGAGGCTTTGATAACAAAATAGGAATACGTAAATTCTACTCCTCCCCCCCCGGAATATTATCAACCGTTGGCTAGAAAAAATCATATCCCGTCGCTCTTTATAATTTTCATTTCAATCTCTCAGTCTTCAAGGTCATCAAAGACCAATCTAATTGATCGATTGATTAATTGACGATCGATTTAATAGAAAGGGAATAATTTAATTAAATCTATTTTTTCCACTTTCAGTGATTAAATATTTTTTTACTATTTTAATTTATTTTCAAAATTCTACTTTTAATGGATTTCAGTCCTAAGCCTGAAGATAAGTGACTCCAATGGGGGATATCCTTCTTCACTACTTATGTTTTGTGAAATAATACGGGGGAACCCAACGAAATATCGGGAATATTGATGTTTTCCGAGGGAATGGGCGTTGGAGACACAATGTCGGCATTTGGGATGCTGTGCAGTGTAGCGTCTAGCTTGGAGAATGATGCGAAGAGAGTCGGACGATAGGGGGGTTAAAACGGAACCCAGTGGCACTGGAGGGATGAAGGGGTGGGAGGGAGGGGGGGACAAAACGACGACTGTGCCGCAGCCGGGCCAGGCGAACTGAGGTGGTAATCAATAAATATACAGAACTAGCTTTTACGTGTGGTATAACGTCGCAGTGGGCTTGCACAATTGTCAAAATGATTGCACATTCAGAGACCACTGTCTCCCATTGACAATGACACATGTCAAATCAAGGGGAAATCATTGACAATGCCTTGACCCTTTTTTAACAATTTTTTTTGTCATTTTATTCTTGACATTTCTCAATGATTAATTATTTAATTAATGAACTTCGGATTTGCCTTGCAGTAATTGGATCTGGATTTATTGAATCAGAATTTTAAAAGGGCTTGACAGCGATAAATTAAAGAATTGAGATTTTACAAAATTCAAGGGATGAAGACTAATTTAATGTATTATTTTTAGAATCGTAAAAGCCAATCACAATTTATTGTTATTAATTGGATTGATTTATTTTCAATGAGAAAATGTGAAGCGAATTAATTGACAGACCAATAGGGGGATGTAAGGGGGGGAGAGGGCGGGGGATGGGGGAATGAAAAACTCAAATAAACCGAAATAAAATAAAAAATAAAAATACTCACCACCGAAGAGTGCACTGGGATCAAGGAGCGGGTTAGCCTGATCCGCTTGTAATTTATCAGAGACGGAGCTGGCCACCGAGCCCGGGGTTGCCGTTGTTGCTGTTGTATCTCCACCCCCACCTCCGCCCGACGCGGAGTTCTCCTTCTCCATGCCAGTCTCCTGGTGAAATAAAAAAATAATATTTAACGTCACTCGATTGACAGAAAAAAAAGACACGCACTTCTTCCATGAGTTAATCCCAGAAGTTCAAGATTTACCAGAACTCAATGTTTTTTTAATTAAAAAAAATACCAAAAATCTACAAATACGCTCGTAATAAATAAATATTATTCTTTAATTTTTTGTGATTCCAAAATTTGTATTTTTAGGGCAATTTATAAGGGAGTGTTTTTGTTTTGTGAAATGGCGGAATCGGTTGGGGGCAGGAAAAAAAGTAAAAATGGTCGCATTGTTTTTGGAAAGAGGATTTAAAAAAAACCGTCATCTCGAGGGGAACAAGAGGAAAAAGTTCAATGCTATGAATAAAAGTCACTATACCCCCCTCTCCCCCATCTTCCCCCGGCCGCGAGTTTCCCCTGCTTTCCTTCAATCAGCTGACTGACACTTTCCCCTCACATCCAGCTGTTTAATACAAATATGACATTGAGATTGAGTGCAATTAATTAATCAATTTAACTCCGACTAATCATCAATATTTCCCATCATTTTTTATTTATAAAAAAAAGTAGATTAGATGGGACTCCAGGGTCACTGCAAAAATGATCTATTCATTTAAATATCTGTACCATTGAGGCTGAGTTTGATTAATTGATGACAACCAATTAATTAAAATTCCTTACGAATTACCAATCCATTCCCCCGGAAAAATTCCGAGCCCTAGGCGAACTCTAAGGGCCACACCGAAAGGCCTCCATTAAAATGGCTTCAACATTTTAATTAATTAATTACTAATGACTACCTTAATCACTCGAGAGAGGAGATCCTAATCCCACTCAATTTATTAACAATTTTGTTTTATTTATCCCAAATTGACGACTCAATTGGCAAATAAAAAATCTAGAAAAATCTAGAAAAAACGCAAATGAACATGAGCAATTGTACTGATCAATTGGGTGAACAATTCGTGTGAAAAAAATAATAATAATTGAGGGCGAGTGAAAACAGGTGGGGACATCTTTAAATTGAATGATGAAGAGCTTTCAACATCGATTCTGCTATAATGTTAGATGGGAATGGCGACTGGATGTACTGTTGTTGAGGACCAGTGCTTGAAGTTGGACGATGTGGAGGCACACTCGCGAGAGGAGAGGTGCAGAGCCTCTGGAGGTGGAGGGAAATGGAGGTAAGCCACCAGCAGCAATCAATACAGAGCCAGCAGAGCAAAACCATCCTCTGCCCCCCCTTTGCAATGCTCCCTCACTCTCTCACTCTCTCGTTGGAGGCTCTAGCTGGGGCTGGCGTGAATATACTTCGACGATGGATTTACTCGGGTATTCCGGGGTGATCGCGAGCTCTGTTATTACTCTTTGTTTTCTCGTTTTGGTGAACGTCGAACGTAGCGATTCATTAATTTATCTCATTATTCAATTCGTCGATGTTATCGCCGATTATTAATCAAAAAGCCCGCCCCCCCTGTTTCTCCCATTGTTTGTTTATGTTAAAAAGCGTATCATCAATAATATCCATTTGTTAATGACGAGCAGAAATGGGAGGAACGACGATTTAAACATTTTTTTTTAGTCAATTCGGAAGGAGAAATTGAAAGAGAAAAATTGGGGGGATTTTTCGGAATGAGTATTAAATACTTACAATTGATGACGGGGCTTTAACTCATAGTAAATGACCGCTCCAGATTGACTCCATTATATCTGAAACCAAAAAATTCAAGGAATTTGTAGAAATCATTTTTATTGGCCAATTTATGCGATGAGTGCACAGATCAGGGGGAGAAGAGGGGGAAAAAAAATAGAATGAGAAAATTTATCGCTCGAGATTACGAGCTATCTGATGCTGAAAGTGGTGGAGTATAACGTAAGTGACTTGCTGGAGGTTTTATGCGGATGTAACAGGAACTGCCGATTGCGGCATATTCATTCATGAATATCAACGCACTCTCAGTTATGAGCAGCCGTAGAAATGGCTTATTTCCATTGAATTCCCATTAATTTCCTCAAAATTCACATCCACTTTTACCTCCAATCCTATTGCCCTCAATTTTATTCCAAAGAATAGAAAAAAAAAAATATTGTTAATTAGCCAGAGTATTTTACCCGCAGTAAATAAACTGAAATAATTTTTTTTCCGAACGTAAACTAAAATAAAAAATAGATCTACTGATCTCGAGTTTTTTGAGTCGTTAAAAAAATTGAAATTGCGGACAGTTAAATTGCTAAAATAATTTTTTTTAGCCAGAAAAATTGTTGGGGAGTTTCTTTGAGTAGACAAATGAGTCAATTACCAGGATTACCCGTCAATTGACCAGCGAATGAGCGGGTGTATCGAGGAGACAAAGCAAAAGTGAAACGCTCGGGGTGAATTTCCATCCCAAAAGCACCTGGCCCACGCGGAAAATTAATAATCTCGATAATGAGCCTAGAACTACGTGTATGTATTCCCTAATCAAGTGAAAGGATTGTCAAATCGATGATCGTTCAGATGCACGTGGTGGAAAAGGTGTTACTGCACCTGCGCACTGACTCGACGTACTAGTTCTCAGAGACGAGTGGCCCAGATTTCCACTTCGTTAACGATCACAGTAACAACGAGTGGTTCTCCTCAACACTCTTAATTCGCTCCCCCCCCTCCTCCCCCGCCCCCCAAAAAAGGGAATAAAAATTTTTTGAAGAAATGAAAAGTCGCCCGTACGAGACACCGCGTCTCGCGTTTTGGGAAGGGGTGAATAACTCCGAAAATAAGGGAGATAGAGATATTTACGTGAGAGGCTTTTTTGTAGATCAGATGATAAACTAAAAAAAAGTTCTTAACAAAAATTCTCCTATCTCCCTTAGATTCCGAGATATCCGCTGATAAACGGGTCACAATTATCAAATTTTTCTGAAATTCGGAATTTTTGAGAAAATTCGTCGAAATTTCAGTAGAAATTTTTCTAAAAATTTGGAAAAAATTATTTTTTGGCATTGAGAGGGAAGAAATATTGAATATTAAAAATACGAGAAAAATCATTCGTCAGGGGGGAATTAATTCCTCACGTCTCAAGTCAAATTCCGTCAAGGTTTAACATCTCGTGATAAAATAACCGATAATGGGGGTTGAATTGCCCCGAAGCCCTTTTACAAAGATCGTGGTGCCCTCGCACGGTGCGGAGGTACCCAGGTGGCAGCCATTGAAAAGGAAGCACATACACGCCAGCCGGCGAGCGAGTGCACGCGATAGAATTATTTCGTGGGTACCTTCTCTCCCCCTCGTCTGCATGTGTGCGCCAGGGAGGCCGTTGCCTTGCCGTTTTCCGGCCCCAACCCTCCCCCTGAGTGCTCAGCGTCCCTCTCAGTCCGTACGCAATAGCCCTCCGGATTTTTTTTTGGATTTACGGAACCGAAACTGTCCATATTTTTTTATCGCCAACCCTCCATCGACAAGCTACCAACAATTTCATTATTCAAGCCGCATTTGCGGGGCAACTATCGAACATGGAGAAAAATACTTGAAACAAAAACTGTAGCTCTCGTTGAGCTCAACATATTTGCTCTTATGTATTTTTTCGATAGTTCAATTAGTTCGGGAGATATTGGGCGATTATTCAAGCGGCACTGTCGAATCCGACTGAGCTTACTTCTTTTGAGCTTTTTCAGATTTTAATATATTTTAGGCCTCGACGGGCGAATTTTTTTTGAGTCATCAGTTATGCCTAGTTTTAATTACAATTAATTTAATTTTTATGTAGACGAGCGTGCGTTGAGCCATGAATTTAAAGAATTGATAAATATAATTTTCTAACTGACGTGTAAATGCACTCGTCAATGACCAATTGCCGAATCTCAAGTGGTCGTTAACAAAAGTGGCATTTTAAAGTGTAACGCAGGTACGAAAATTCTATACAGCCTAAGTGAAACAGCATGGGAGCTGTCCCAGGTAAACGGCTGACCCGCATCGACCTGCGGTGGCTATCGACGTGCCGACTAGACTCTCCTTTTATAACTCAGTTCTTCCGTGTTGGGTAAGAAAACTATTATAAGGAGGGCGGATTGACCGGGAAAGAAGTGATTTCGCTTAGGTTTCGTTGCTATTGTGTCAGGTGGAGGGAGGCAACATTGCAAAAGATCTCCCTGATTTAATTACGACGAGCTCGCTGAGTTGAACAACGGGAATTATCGTCATAAAATGAATTCAGAACTCGATTTCCCTCATTTGTCTCGTGAATCTCCGAGGAATACCTCCTAAACTAGCGAAGTTATCGAAATTTTCATAAGAACCTTTTGTACAGCTCTCAAAAGGCTCTCCAAAAATGCCCCCGTCGAAAATTCGGCTGTCTCCCTCAGAACCCGAGTTATCGATCAAAAACTGCGGCGATCTCTCACTGGCAAGTCAAAAAGAGAACTCAGCTCATCTCCCCGACGTTTCGCCGAGTATTTCCCAAACTATCGGAGATAGAAAAAAATTTCTAGAATCATTTTTGTAGCTCTCAAATCTCTCTACAAAAATGCTCTTATCAAAAATCCCTCTCCCACCCCTAGAATCCCAGTTATCCCCAAAAAACCGAGTGAATCCCCCTAAAAAAATTCGAATAAATCCTCGCATTCGATTGAAATCCCATTGCCGACGATGCCCACTAATTGTACGTCTCATGCAGCCTGACGAAACCTCAAGTAACACGTGTAGCCATTATCAAGGCTATTCCCTGCGTGGAAAATACATCTGTGGGAATAAGAAAAACGTCGGGACGTTGCGCGCACGCAAGAGTTGGCCATTTTCATTGGGAGGGCGAGAAGGAGGAGGAGGAGGTGGGGGGATTATAAACTGTACGTGCTTGGCGTCAATTTAATCCCAGCTATAGAAGACCCGTGCACACGTTCGTCAAACCTGTGTGCGCCCACGGACCACTAGAAACTTACCGGCGAGGGTCCACGGGTGCCCTTCCCCTCTATTCTCCACTCTCTTTTTACCCCCCGATGTACCCCTCCTCCCTCTCTTCCCCCCCCCGAGGGTTTCTCGTTGAGTATCGATCTGCCACGACTGACGCTCGAGATACAGAGAGAAAGAGAGAGACAGAGAAAGAGAAAGAGAGAGAGAGAGAGAGAGAGGCCGTCGGTATAATCTCTCACACAGTCCATGAGTTGGTTATATGGATGTATATAAATATATACATCGAGGCAGCCACCATTTTCCATTAGTCACTGAGGATCAACCCTCGACGCGTGGACAAACGTTTTCGATGAATTTTAGGTGAACTTCGGAGTCGCTGGATCGGTTGGCGTTTGGAAAAATCAGCTGAGGGAGTGGGAATTTATTTTTTTTCCTCCACTCGAGATGAAAATTATCTGCCCAGAGTGCATTGACATTGAAATTGAAGAATTCAGGGGTTAAACCTCAGGTTAACCCTTTTTCCCTCATTAACAATTTTTTTTTACTACAAAAAAACACTTTTCTGCAGTTTTTTCTCTTTTGATCCTTTTTAGAGATTTTTTTAATTCTCTCGCCTCAATTAATTTTTTTTTTTTTGATAATTGTTTCTATAGTTAATTATATAATCGCCCAGGAAGCCAGGGGAACTAATTCAATTTTGGTTTGATTATTTAATGAGCGTTGGAAAGAAAATAAAAGAAAAAAATCGTCGTCGGTTAATTCTTCAGTAATAATTTGTCGAATAATTGAAATCCTATTTATTCTCCCTCCCACAATCTCAGTATAAAAAACCATTATAACACCCATGCATAAATGTAAACTTATTGGATAACGATTTTCCAAAGGCGCGTTAAAGCTTCACCGACAATCGCGTGACAAGGTAAGGCTAATTGGATACAATCCGTAAGTAGGATTTATTAATGAATAACTCAATCGTGAATATCTCAATAACTGTTGAGTGAAATTGTTCGATTTTATCCAGCATTAAATACAATTTACAGATCTTGAAAATGAGCCCGAGTGGATCGAAATCGCATCGTTGGATTCCAAGATATTGAAGATTGAACAAGGGGAAGAAGAGGAGTTTGCCACGTCGCGCCACCAGTAAGAATATTTCCCCCAGAAAAGCCCGAGAAACTTACACCAAAAATTATCCCGCCATTTAAATGTTCATTAACAACCATTATTATCCCTCCCGACTTCGCCCCCAATTAAATAATAATCCGATAATTAATTGATTGTCTCTCCAGGGCAAGAGGACAATTCCAGCCAGCCTCCCCCGTCAGTTCTCCACTTTCTAGATATTTTTTTTCCCAGACATCCCTCGATTCTGAATAATCTGCAGTAAAATTTAATAACAAATGTGAAACGCACCCTTCGGAATAAATCGGTACGCGTCACGATGCTCGGGCTTTCCAGCGCAAAGCAAATGCTCTCTCTTAAATAAGTCAGGGCGGCACCCCAGGCCAAGCGATCGATGACCAAGCGACTGTAGCTCACCAACATATCACTCTGACGTTGGGAAGTTACGAGTTGTTCCATGCAAGACAAACACAAAACGGACAAATAGCGCTCGGCCAATGCTGTCAACTCATCATCAATGGATATCCACTCCCATTAAACAATTTTTTTTTTGCAAAAGTACGCCCAGAATTTTCCCACTGTTGGAATTTTCCAGCCGAGCACTTTCTCTGTTGTCCATTTCGGGGAAAAACAGCTCTAGCGAGGGACTAATTTACGATCGGTCATATTCTGCACTGGCGAGCGGCTTAATCCCAAAGGGATGTGGAAATTTCAAGAAGGACTCTGTCCCTTTTTCAAGTCATAAAATGCCATTTCTCATATTCCCGAGGAGGTTTTTCCCTCTGCCACAGTATTTAGTCTTAGAACAACTGTCCCTCAGCCCAGACATGCCTTCCTCGTACAGATAAAGACAATTAACGGAATTATTTTAATTATTTTAACTCACCGGAGCGAGTTTTACTCGGGAGAAAAAAAAATTTGGCAAAATTTAGAGAAGACTTTTTTAAATAAATTAAAAGTTTAAAATGGCAGACGACAATATAATCATTTCTGATGAATAATGAAATGTCTCACGCACAGAAGCCCCAGTTTGCGGAGCCTCGATAGCCATCGATGCACTGACGTCACTCAATCAAATGCATCTCAGCCTCGCTCTCAGCCATTGAGTCCAGTCTCTTCACCTTGTCTCGTCTCGAGCGAGGATTTCCATATTTCCCCTCGGCCCGCAGCCATGGAAAAAACAAAGGCCTTACATTGAAGTGATAAAGCCAATGATAACGACATTTTTAACGCCCGGAGAAATATTTGAAATATTGATAATTGAATATTAATTTTCAAAATCAACGAAAAACACCTCGAGGCACTCTGTTCGCTTCATCCCAGTTGTTTTCGGCATTATCAATTGAACATCAAAGCTCTCCAATGACCCTAGGCCCGGACAATGTCTGCCGATTGAAACCGAAATCGTTAAATAAAAAAATTTGATGATAAACTGAAAAACAGGAAGAGCGCAACGGAACCATCTTCAATCGTCATTACCTCGAGAACCGCTGAGTGAAATTTTGCGATTTTCATCTCATTTTGAGGGTATTTTTTCAGTCTTTCAAATGAAATTTGAATCATTAAAATTGGATCGCCCGATCAGAAGATATCGCCGATTGACTGCGGCTCGTCCCCCTCAATTCTCCCGTGACCAAATTGAATTCGTCGATTTGATGATTAAAAGATCGCCAAGTACATCTCAGTCTCGTGCGAAATTTCCAAATTCTCTCCAACAACCTCAATCCCCCCTCCCACCTCAGGATAAAAGAGCCCAACGTGTTGCCACGTTGCCGTTGTTCCCCATGAATCCCCTTGTTGGTAAAAGAAGCTTCACGAGGCAATTTTCGCCGGGGCGAATCGATCTGGACGCACGCGGAGGCACGCAACACTGACTCGTAAGAGTCGGCACACGCATATACATGAGAAGGCCTGAAAAAACAAGTCCCTTCCACTGGACGAACGAGTTTGCCTGAAATTTCGCTAAACAAAACGACTTACTCACCCACAGAACTCCCCAACCCCTGGAATTCTCTCCAATCGCGCAAGAAAAAAAATTCAAAAACTGTACCACCAGATGAATGGCAATATCTGCGTCTCCCTATTCGTTGATTTTTCCCTTGAATAAAAATTCCTACCCCACCAACTCCCGAATTCCCCATAATTTTCATCCCCAAAATGGCTGAAACAACCAAGCCAAATGTCCCCCAAAAAATTCCCAATCAATTATCTCCCATTACACGTGCGTGAAAACACGTGCATTACCGATAAAGTCCCAATTGATCCTCCCCAATCAATGCCCACCGATAAAACTCCCCCCCCACGTGACCCGCATTCCCGCGTAGTTCCGAGCGCATGCGCGAGAAAAAAAAAAATAAATAAAAATAAAAAATAAAATTGAATGAGAGCCACGCAATGACTCAACAAAAAGTGATTGATCATTGCGGTGAATCGGTGACAAATGCATGGAAATAATTCGCGTTTGAAATTCGAGTCTCGCGTTCCCTCTCTGGTTCCTCGTTGTATGCTCTCCCGCTGGCCCTCACCTCGTGTCCCTACTCCAGTATTTCAGGTCTCGCCGTCTCACTCGGCCGGTAACTCTGTCTTTTATCAGTGAACTCCAGTCGTTCTCGCTCTCTCCCTCCCTTCAACTCTCTTGCTCACCCTTCCCTCTCATTCCGCTCTCTGTCTCTACCTCACTCACTCTCTCCCTCTCTCTCTCTCTTCAACAACTAGGGATTCAGGCATTCGTAGCAACTCAACTCTGCGTTAACCGCCTACTCGAGAATCCCCGCATGCGTCCCTCGGACTCTTCCCCGCTGAGCTGACGGTATCTACAGCCCTCCCCTCGCTCTCCTCGCTCCCGCACTCGCCCCTCGGGCGACTCTCTCTCTCGTTTCTCTCCCTGCATGAGAGAGGTAACCCGTTGGTGTTGTGTACGTCTGCAACGCCCAGTCCGCCTCTTCGTTTCGCTTTTATCTGTCCTTTCTTGTTTCAGGAGGAGGAGGAGGAGGGGGGACTGCTACCAACCGTTCCTCATTAACCGTGATGAACAACTCGGGAACGACGAATTTCTGAGGGGCATTCATTTTGAGGTCTTTTTTTTATCCCGGAGAGGGGCCCTTTCGATACATCGCGATCATGGTAATGGGAATCACTGATTCTTGCACTGAGAGAAATTGACAGGTTAAATTTTTTAATTGATTGGACGATTTTCCTGCGACTCAAACCCCCCCTCCCCTCGGTAACTACCGAATTCCTCCCTAAATTTTCTGGTAATTTCCCCGAAAATTATGGAGTTCTATTGATCAGTCCAGGAATTTCATTGGACGGTTGGGAAATGTTTTCCAATCGCCGGAGCCCTTTTATCAACAATTGCCAAATTTTAATGAGCGATTAAGTAATTTATTACACACCAGATGACTCGATCTCTCAACACCGATCGGAGTAATTGCCCCTATCAATCGATTACTCAATTTTTTTTACTGAAAATAAAATTATAAATTGGAAATCGTGAATATTCAACGTCGGAATATCCTCCAATTTCCGTGAATTCATTGAGAAAATTAGACAATTGAATTTTCAAATATCACATGAATATTCCGTAATGAATTTCCTCGAGACTTTTCTAAAATCATGAATTAATTAATTCCCCAATAAACACCCGAATAATCCACAAATTGAGGGGGAAAAAAAATAACGACCTCATTGAGTTTCTATTGCTTATTTACAAAAAAAAAATTCTGTTAAAAAGCGGAACTCTCAATTTCCCCAAATTACCCGAGCTTTTCGAAAAGAATATTTACCGAGCCAACGGCCACCATTCGAGTATCAATTTAGGGGGGTTTTGAATCTCAGTTGTGGGGTCGTATGCTCCACCTAGAGCATGTTCACATTCGTTTTATCTCGCTTCTCGCAGACCCTCGGGAATGGATGGAACAACGATGGCGTCGCAAAGGGATGGTCTCGGTAAAACCCAGTGAGGTTGGAAACGGAATTGCCGACTGTTTCGTACATAGTGAAACCAACGCCAATGCCAGAAGGGAGATAGCGCATTGACACTCGTTGGAAAGCCGAGGAAGGGAGCGAGAGAGTTCGACCCCCCCCAACCCCCTCCGGGAGCGAGGGGGGGGGCTCTCTCTCTGTTCTTTCCTCCCATGTTCGTTTCTTCTCCCTTTTGGTCATTCGTGATGTTTTCAATCCCAGCGCGCGCATCTCCCTGGGTTATACCAGGATATTTGTTGGATACGAGGATATTTATCGTATAAATGCTGGGAATTAGCCGTCAAAACTGTCCACATTTCCCCAGAACTCCCCTGAAATTGGTAATTTTTCGAGTTCAAAAGCAGTTCAACCCTTAATCTAAACCAATCATCAGAGATATTCTCCTGATTTGTTTGTTTTTCCCCCTCTAACCTATCGATAATTAATTAATTACCAGTCCGCCCCCTGAATTGTTCCTTAAACATTTGCTTATTCTAACGAGGGAATTCGCTTGAATTCTCCGAAAATTCCTGGAGATAGTTCAGATCGCGAATGTCTCAAATTGAGCCGCGACCTCTCAATTGACCCGTTCTCACGGCTTTCCGCGATTTTTACCAATGCCAACAGATAGACTCGCCAGCCCCAAATGAATCCTCCCCAGTTCCAACATCCCCCAAAGCCTCAAAATAATTTCCCCCCGGTCTATCGTCACATGTCACGGTTCTCCAGGCCGTCCATCCCTGCCCCGCAAAAACAAAAAAAAAAATTAACATCCCCCCAGTAAAAATTACGGTATCTTTATTATACGTCCTGAACAAGGAAGCGTAATTACGTTGCACGCCGTGACGCAAATGGAACGTCCTGATGCCTCAGGTATATAACAACGACGATCAGTCCCGGTTGTACAGAGTGTAATATAGGTTGGGCTCTCTCTTTCCTGTTCTTTCAGCTCACCATCTACTTCTCTCGCGTTCAAGCACATACCCTCCATTCTCCACCCAAGCTATCCCCTTTTTCTTCCCACCTTTTTCTCTCTACTCCTTTTTTCCTCTCTCTCTCTCACTCTCTCTCTCTCTCTCTCTCTCTCTCTCTCTCTTTTTTTTTCTTTCCGTTTCTGTCCTGTTACTCTTTTCTCTATGTACGTCGCATCTCGCGCGAGGGCCAGATGAAAGGCAAAGGGGAATCGAGAGAGAGAGAGAGAGAGAGAGAGAGAGAGAGAGAGAGAGAGAAAGAGAGAGAGATGGAGCTGGAGCCTGGGTAAGCCGAGGAAATTGCGCGACTGGATTCCCCTCCCAGGCCTCAGCCTCTGCCACGAAACTTGGCTCGCCATCAAAAGGAATCGATTCTATATAACTTTCTTCCCTCGTTTTCTCCACTCTTACCATTTCTCTCTGTGTTTCTTCCTTTTACTCTTATTCCGATTTTTCATCAACAAAGGATTTAACGTTTTCAAATCCCCTCACCCGTCCCCCCCCACCGCCGTCGCTCAGGTACGACCTTTCCGGTTTTTCATCGTAAAATTCGGGGAGAAAATCACTTTATGGGATAAGTATTTATTGTCAGGCAAATGATGGTCGAGTTTAATGAACGAGTGGGGAAAATTATTTGAGGGTAATTGACTTTGTTTTCTGATGAACTTAGAATGGAATTAAAAATTCCAAAAATTGTCAACGGACTATTTTGTTCCCCCGAAAATGCGCGAGTTTAATTGGGTAAATCCCGTGATTTCTGATTTATGAATATTTTTTAAATAAATTGTTCAAGTGTCAATTTTTGATCAGCCTGTCATAGTCGGGGGGGTGGGAATTGAAAAAAAAATTCAATGCTAAAATTAAAGAATTCGTAGGCAATGGGAGCACGTCAGACTGCGCCTGGCAATGGCCGCTGGGCTTTGTTCTCGTGGAGTTGGGAGATGCTGCATCGAGAATGAAGCATTTAACGAGAATGAGGCACCCAAGAACCGGAGAAACGTAAGTTTAGTGGCGAGCTGTGACCTTGTTGGAATGTCTCTCTGCCGACGGGTTTGTTAGCAGGTAGAATAATCGTACCGGGGGAGGAGGATGGACCGAGACATTCCAAAGTGACCAGCCAGATATGTATGACGTCTCTCATCAGTCGTCAAATATCGTGTGATCCTCGAGTTTTTGCTGATATCAGGGGAAACTATACGGCAATGAGAGATGCTTTCAATTTGCGATTTTTCTACTGAAATCAACTGTTGATGAATAAACAGTCAATCGCATGGTTAATTGTCGTGATTAAAGAAGCGCGGAAATTGGCCCCTTTGGATAGACATGTGGACAGAGGGTCGGACTGGAGTCCTAAAGGTTGTGGGTTCAAGCCCAACGTCGGACGATTATTGTCCATTTTTTTTAATTTGATAATACCATTTCAATTTATAAAGAAATTGGAGAATTGTTTTTACAATTCTCCAAATATTCCTGGAACATTAATACACATATGAAAAATTAATCTGAATAACAAAATCACTCCCGATTTATGGAGAACTCTTTAAAATTCATTGGAACCGATCAATTTCCCCGAAATGTTCAATGAAATTTTATATTCCATGACTTTCTCCCCCTTTAATCGACCCGAATGCCCCGAAAAATGTACATAAAATGTAAATATGCTATCGAAAAATGTGTAATAAAAAATCCTCGATATATTCGCCCCCCCGAGGAAGCCCGGAAAAACCCATTTCTCCCTAATTTCCAACATTTTGTCCTCAACAACTGCACTTTACACAGCCCGAGAATGAAGGCAGCTGTACAGAATAACATCGGGTGCAGCGGGTGAGACGCTCGATATTTCAGGCGGTCGCCCGGTAATATATAGAAGAAAAAGAGAGAAGAGGGGCAAGAAGTGGAGACGAACGCGTCGTTCCTCGTAACGCCGACGCGGTGGTCCGTGTGGCTCACTTCGCTTCGTTTCCAACATCGGTGAGAGGATATACAAAACTCACTCGTACGATTTCCGTTTCACCGGATGAAAGACCACGGGACAAAATCAACATCAAAGAAATCTCATTGGAGTGACCCATATAAAAAATCAAAAGTCATTTACTTACTTCGTCAATTGAATTCATCACTCGGCGGAGGCTCCTCGGGATTCAGACATTTTTCAATCTGCAACAATAGAAAATCCAAGAGTTAAGTAAAATAAATGAATTTTTTTTTTGGCAATCGTTTCAGCAATTTTTTTTCTTTCAACTTTGAATAATTTTGATCGCTACTTACGAATCTCTCAACACCACTAGATTTCTCTAAATTGAATTTTCGAGTTTACTTTTACTTCTCTAGGGAGTTTCCACTCATTACGGACTTGAAAAAAAATTTTATGGAGTTATGCACCTCCAGAGGCTCTCAGAACTCGGGGAAATAGAAAATAGGTAATATTGTTGATACCAAAAATATTATTTATCTACTGCGTAATTATTTGTCAACTGAAAATTGAATTTTTACGGTAGGAGGGCGCACAGTAAAAATTGCAAACGATTACCAAACGGAACAATAATTTTTGCTAAAAAAATTCTCTCCGCGTATGTGTAAAGTTTATTCGAGTGCCAAGGATTTTGCACTTGAAAAATGTTGGAGACTTTCGCCAGTCTCAACTTCGCCATTTCTTGAGAGTTCACACATTCTTGACTTGAAAATTTTTTTTAACAGATTTACGATCTCCCGGCGTTCACCGAAAAACTAGAAAATCTTTAGCTCTGGGGATACAACAGCCATATTTACGTAATTAAAAAAGATTTGCCAGCGGAAAATCCAATTTATGGGCTTACAGAGAGTTCAAGGGTCGAGGAATGATGAGTTGATGGCATGAAAAAAAATGTGTAAACATCTCCAGGTTCGTCAAAATTAAATCGTCAACTGGTGATTACTTCACCCAAAGCTCATTCTCAATTCCATCGGCTTAGTTTTTAAAGGGACTTATTAAAAATGTATTTTTTATGACCTCCAGACGCTCTCAGAGCTCAGAAGAAAAAAAAAACCCAGAAAATAGTCAACATCGCGGACACAGCATACGATATTTATGTAATTCGCAATGATTTGTCCTCGTCGACGCGTGTAACGATGAGAAAATCACCAGCATTCGTTATTTATCTGTGCATAAAGCCCGGGGGCACGAGACCCGACTGCTTACGCACCTGTCGCATACGCTTGCGGCCACTCTCGGACTATCTCACGCTCCGGACGAGAAAGAACAAGGCGACAAACTGAACTCGCGCAGAATCATTTTCTCCCTCATAAATCATTCCCGATTTTTTGGTTTTATTTTTTTTTTGCAATTTTTTTTTCCGTCTCTAGTCCGATTCCTGTCGGTTGGACGATTAATCAGGATGTCTTCCCATTTGCGATCAATGTTGATTCAATGCGACTGGAGGGACGTGAATTAATAAAGGGTCTGATTTAATAATAACAATAAAAATATAATTTCTGTATAAGGTGTTAGGCAGTAAAACGAGTTGAGACACCGTTTAACAGCCCATATCTTGCGAACGAAACATCCGATTCAAGCGAATAAGATCTCATGTTAAAGTCCGTAAAAAAATCTACTAATCGTAAAAAAATGAAAAAATTTCACTCCACCATTTTCAAGTGATGAGTGAATTGTCATATTGAAGTGCCTAAAACCAGTGTAATGAGATTAGAAAAAGGATCAATTTTCAATATTCGATAACTCGCGATCGGCAGAGTGAAATTCAGCCTACTTTCTTTCATTTCAAAGCTATTTCTTCAGGGCTCAAAATGACACCAGCACCATCCCAATCGCATCATCAATTCCCGAGCTATCGATCCTCAAAGTTCCATCTTAACGACACTATCAAAAATAGGTGAAAGTCAGTTACACAATTCCCATCAAATTAAATTGATACAATTAATTAATGATCGATATCTTGACCCGCTGACCTAGACCGCGGAAACTATCACCCTGGGCTGTCATTAATGGGCCTCATTATAAAAAAAAATCCCATTTGATCGGTTGTTTTCATTTTAACAGCGAGAAAGGGGAACGACGAGGTTCCATTGTCTCCTACCCTCGGTACATTAAAAAAAAAAAAACCTCCAACTGGATGTACACCGGTTATAACGCGTTCAAACAGTAGATCAATAAAGGCACCACCTTCACTACACACGCATCTACAATCACCAACTTATGCTTTCTACTTGCACCTAACCCTCTTTCTCAGGTTCTCAATCTGTATACGAAAACGTTATGGCTGGCCCCCGTGCGCGCTCAACTGTCGTTGCCAACCCCTCCTTCAACTACTCTTTCATTTTCCCTCTTCTTACAATTTGCCCTGGGTTCTCGTGCTGTTAAAAAATCCTCGGGCCCACAAATAAACGAGTAATTAATAATTTTTAACATGAAAATATTGTGGAGCTGTAATAGCGAGCAATAAAATCCCACAAACTCCTCCAATGCAATTGCTTCAATTAAATTAAATTAACCTTTTGTTAATTGTTGTTATTCAATTGTTATTTTTTTTTTCAGAGGGCCAAGTGTGGTAGCAACTTTAGCCGGGGATTTTGTCTAATTTATTTGGGAGAGAAGAATGAACTGACGACTTGGACAATTGGAGAAAATTAGAAAACAGGGAATTTAGGGAGAAAAATATTTGCAGTGCATGATCAGGAACCTCCACGTGGCCTCCCCTAGAGCCAGGATAAATCCAGTTATCCATCGTGATTCGATCCATCTAGTTAGTCGTTAGATAACCCACTTCCAAACCTCATGAATAAGAAGATCGAGAAATGCATGGATTTGTCGGCTCGTGTTGCAGGGCGACGGCATCACCAACAATTTTATTTTCGTCGGTGAGCAAATGCGGGTATACCTCGCTCAATAAAACGAGATTCCTCGATGTTATCGTGTACGTATATTTTTATTTGCCCCGGCCCTTCCACTGAGATCGCGGATTTTTCAATGGTGTAACAATCAAAAAATCGCCAAATCGTTGAGGAAAAAAAAATTCTGATGAACATCAGATGATAAATTTTTTTATTCCAGAACCTATTGAATTCAGTAAAAAATTCCGGTGGTTTTCTATTGAAATATTTCCAATCGATATTTCTCGATTCAATTTGTCTCTTTCATTTTATTCCTCCAATTACTCTGGATTTTTTTTCGCCAAAACGCGACGAGTAGAGTGAAAAAAAAATAATCAACGAATCGATTTTTGGAATGTTATTTTATGATAAAAAT
>JAPYZN010001816.1:0-14960 GCA_030522865.1 Psyttalia lounsburyi | reverse complement strand
GTATCGCCTTTTTCGCCTCGTGTGATCGCCTAGCACTCGTGCGAAAAAGTGCTACTTTACGCACTAGTTGCACAATATACTATTTCGTTTACTAGTAAATGAAAAATGGCACAGTCCGCTACTCGCCGAACCTAACATCACTAACAAAAAATATAGTCCGGATACACGTGCGACGGGGTGTTTCAACTGTTGTGATTGCTGGCAGCCCTCGGCTTCGCCTCGAGCCGCCAACTTCACACTCGTTACCACCCCGTCGCACTTGTATGGAAATATACTAATTGTGTGCGCTGATCGTAGCACAAAACATAGATATCCCGAACCTCAACCATTTACCGCTTGTTCCATACGATACTGAGGCAAAATAGTCGACATCCTGGTGATTGTGCCCAAATATCAAGGCAAACACCTCTGACACCCTGGCTTTTGGTGTTCTTTCCCTCCGTATCCTCTCAGTTTACTGTAAATACCCTTTGTTCCCCCATTCTACCCGTTTTCCGAAAAACGTAATTAAATGGCAATGAAATCTTGAATGAAAATTTTGAAATTTACGTCGGGGGAGGGTGGGGGGGGGGGGCGGGGCAGTAGGCTGAAAGTATATATTTACCAAAAATTCAACGAATTTTTCAGTAACAGAATACATAGAAATTTGATAAAAATGAGTGCTTGGTAAAACTAGCAAGATTTTTGCCTTGAAATTTCAGATGCAATTCTCTAACACTGATTTTATGATTTTTCATTATTACGAGAAAGGGAAAAATCTCGATGGATCGAGTTGAAACTGAGATACGTGATATTAAAGGATTAAATGTAAGGCACTCTCGTGCCGTCACGTATACGGTATTCTCGATTTCTCGGCATCTTTTTGTGCACATATTGAGAAACTCATAGCATTTCGCAGAAATGTCCACATGTTGCCTTGCACTTGTCGTCCTTCTCATCACACTTATCATTTGATCTCCGCATTTGTTCGTTTTTCCATTCATTCGGTGGGTGGAGGGGGGTTTGGGGAAGGGGGTGAGAGGGGAATGGGCACCAGTTGATTGGTTGAATTAATTAAGCAAAGTTGGTGGTGGGGAAAATTGAAACGCCATTTTTACAAACGGCGACACCCTCCTCTCGGCATTCGACCAGTATATGTACGATCGATCCTCGTGACCATAAATTTCGAAACTCGAACGTTCCAACTGTAAGACGCTATTCAAGCCACTATATATACTCTCACCCGGTTCGGTATTTAGTTATGGCCGTGGCGAGGCTCGTTATAGGGTTTTCTCGTTTTGCTGAACGCTAAGGTGGGTATATATACATACACACCAACCACCGCCAGTTCCACCATCGACCAGATTACGTGCATTCCACTGTACTCGACGCATAGATAAATCGATCGAGGTGCGACATAGTTCCAGTTTTATTTATTTTTTTTCTTTTTCATGCTCTCTTCCTACGGATTAATCTGCGATTATTATGCTTGATTTGATGATTCATATTGAGGGGGGAGGGGGCGGGTAGTAAACAGTTCCTCCGAAATGGAAGAAATTTATTTATTTCATTGGAATTGTATCCAATTATTTGTGTTTGAATTTTATTTCGTCGCTACATAGAGCAATTCTTTTGGAATAAAACAAAAATCTTGATAAGACTGGGGTCTTGAGGTTTTCGCATACAATTGATTGCTGAGCTAAAATTGATGATTTCCCGGAGAAAATTATTGGAAATTCAAATGAAATATTAACATGCAATTAATTTATTCAATCATCGGTTGATTATACACTTCCGATGATTGCACACGGAAAAAATTCTGGTGGAACAGGAGATTTTAATACAATTTACCCTTTTCAAATTATAAATTGTGATTGTAAAAATGTAAAGTATGAGATTGTTTATGTAATTTACGTACTAAGAATCATAAAATACGCTGTGTGGTGGCGTAAATTGCAGTCTTTTTAATTGTTTTAATTAAAAAAAGGTCTGTGACTTTATTTTTTGCCGATATCTCAGAATCTGAGAGAGACATTATATTTTTGCCCTCGTCCTTGTTGGTAAATCTCATTACGCTCTACAATAAAGCTTTTGTCAAAAATTTTGAGATATCAGAATTTTGAGCCCTCAAAAAGAAAATTAATGTAAATGAAGTGAATGCTGAGGTAAATGGCGTGATTTGTTTAGTAATTTACAAGACCAATCGCGTCATTTACATTCTTTTTCGACGTGATTAATCTAGTAATTTACGATTTAAAAAAAAACGTTAATTATGATCTGAAGACGGTAAACTATGTTTTCAAATCCCATGTTTCACGAGAATATTTTTCTATGTGTGCAATACTGTCAAATCAAATAAAATTTTTCCTTCAATTTTTTTCTGATCCGTTGAACTCGGTTAGATCGACTTTCTTAAGTCCCCCCATTTCCCATAACTTTTGTTTTTACTCTTGCCCCGGGACAACTCCCCGACCATAATCCTCCGATAGCTGGAGTCACTGAGAGCCAGGGCCGCACGCATCCCAGTGTTGTCCATTTACGAGCCGACGAGTAGGAGTTCGCGTCGTATAATATTCGCATATTAACGGCTAATTAATGTGACCTGTCTCTAAACGGCCGATTAACCTACTAATTAAACTCTCATGAAAAACCGAGGAATGCATATAATCCATTTAGCTCTTTTTTTCACATTCATAAATGTTTATTATTGTAAACAGTGGTAGGTAAAAATCGTAAAATTTATGGCTCTCACGATGTGGTGTAGTTAAACGTAGGAATTATGGTTGATTACACTAATGGTCTAATCGAATTTCATGAGATTTAATGGGTTTGCGTATGTTGATGTATCAAGGCAATCAATGGTACTGCACTAAGTGGGAGGAAAGTGTAAACTTTCAAATGGTAATCACTTGCAATAATCCACCGATCAATTGGTTATACCGAATTTTTCCGGGGGGGTGATCCTCTGGTAGAAGCCAAAGTTTTACGATCCCCCGGGGGGGCCATTTGAGACCCACAGGATATTGCCGAAGCCACGTTTATTGTACAACTGTAGCCAACTTTTCACTCGGGCGATAACGGTTACCGACGAATCAATACGAAACGTTTATGATTAACGCGTGGAACCCTTTCGAGACATTTCCCACACCGCCTTTCGCATTATACTGCACTTTCTCGAATGAGCAAGGTGTTTGGTACTGATACATGGGAGAGAGGAAAAAAGAATCATAAAAATACGAAAAGGTGATTTTGTTGCGTCTTGGGAACGAACGTTGCTGTGCGTGGGAAACAAAAGACTGGGTTTTCAAGTATTTACCGAGGTGACGAAGTTGGTCGGATTGTAGGTTCTGTAGGTGTCGACATTTTTCACTTTCTAATGGCCGATGAACAATATTGGGATTCATTCTTGATCCTCCGAGATGATGGAATTTTGAATTCATATGGAGATGTTCACATTGAGGTAGAATTCTTCGGGAGAAAATAAAATACAACTAATGAGTATTTTAGCTACGTAATTACATTTTCTATTTCTGAGTTTTTTAGTCTGATTTTTTCATTCGCTATGTCCAGAGTATCATTTTATTTGTATTGGAATGTCAATATTGAGTTAAGTGAAGATAATAATAAATTCCTATTGGAAGGTAGTAATAATTGTATTTATTTTTTAATTTTGTAATAACAGTAGATTAATTAATTATTACTATTATATTGCAAATTATTTCGTTCACCGGACGGGGTGAAATTATAACTTAAGCCATAGTTTGCTAATAGTTTTGAGGACTAGTAAATATCTTGAGATTAATAAATTTGATTTAAAATGAAAAACTAATTCATGGTTATATTGAAAATTTCATTACCTTATATGGAATTACCTATTAAAAGTTTTCATTTATTTGTCTAGGCCATTTTGATTTTTCTAAAGTCTAAATTCCTTGAAATTCCAACAAAGTTATTGTTTAAGTGACACCCGCATCAAATCACCTATATCTTCAATAATGTTAATGTTATCATAGCGTAAATAATTCAAAATAAGATTCCAAGGCAGAAGGCTTGAAGTCATAATCAATGAAAACTATTGAATTGCTGGAGAACGCTTGGATCAAGTACATACCATCAATCCAAAAATATTTTCACTGAAAAAAATATTCTCGCGAGACACAAAATTTGAAAATACAATTAGTTGTTTTCCTTTCCTTTAATTATATATTACAAGATTAATCGCGTAAATTATGAGATTGTATATGTAATTTACGTAGTAAATATCATAAAATATTACGTGTGGCGCCGTAAATTACAAAAATTTACATTTTTTTGCATAAAAAAATTAGTCCTGTGACTTTGCATCGACGGCACTGGCTGTGCGGTTAAAATGCCAGGCTTGTGTGCCAATGATCCGGGTTGAAAGGCCGGCGACGGCGGTCAAAATTTGTAGCGCTCTAATATCAGTTTCACTGTTGAGCGGTAGGCTCGTCGACTACCTGAGAGACGACTGTACCTGGGCAGGGTTTTTCCTCAAATGAGGTTCCTCTCGTCCTTCCGCGAATGCGGCACAGGGGGTGGAGGTTCATATAGGACCAAATAGTAAAAACTCGAAAGGATACACGAAAGAAAAACCAATTTTTTATAGTCACGTGATGTATTTTTTTGACAATATCTTGGAATCTAAGAGAGGTAGAGCATTTTTGTTCATTACCCTTTAGCTAGATCTCACTGCGCTTCATAAATCATGCGTTCACTAAAATTTTCATATCCCAAAATATTGAGCTCTCAAAAAGAAAATTATAAAAACCTTCAATAAGTATTTAAGAAGGATAAACTATATATTTTCAACTCTCGTGTTTAACGAGAATATTTTTCTATGCACTGAATATCATGGAATACTCGAAAACTCCTTTTGCCCTACAAAAACAAATTGAATCAATAGAAACCATCAAAAATCATTTTCCGGGTATTTAGTTATGCAGAGAAGGAATAAGCATGTGTGCGAGAGTCAGTATAACGGCTCGATCTGCGAAAACTGGATGGATTTTGTGAGAACAATGGGATATGTAAGTGCCGAATGGTAGTAGCGCATCTTTCCGCTGGCAACCCAAACACAATGCGTAATTTTTATGACTCGCGCGGGAAAGGAGAGAACTTAGAATGTACATAGCCTGTGTTGTGAGCCGCTTTCACGTCGCCATATCGAATGGGATATGCAGCACAGCCATCATCAGGCAGAATGCATTACAATCTCCGCGAGGATGGGGTTGAGGACTAAATAAGGTGTGTGATTTTCTGAAATCTGTGCATTAGTGGGCTAAGTTGCAAATTAAATTATCAAGTACAGAGCGAGAGAGGGGGGGGGGGATGAATGGATCACGTTGAGAATGATTTAGGAGAAAATAGAATCGAGGAAGTCACCGGGCGTACGTTAACCCGCCGAGACCTTATGCTCCGTTAGATAGCCAACAATTAGATACCGAGCGCCAACATCTACAAGTCGTTGGTAATATTATACTTGCATTATCATGAGTTAAGGGACCCTCCCAAGAAGTAGAAACCATTTATTTTCAATTCGTTAAATGAAACTTCACGAAACTATTTGAAATAATGAGATTTGAGGATTATTTGATGGGCCAGAGCTGCTAGAATATCTAGAAAATCATTACATCATCAATTTTGACTCCCTTTTGACATTTATTCCAGGTATTTTCTGAGGAAATGAATCAAAGTTAACGCTTTAGTAATTCATAATTGATAATGAGAGCCAGTAATGATTTTATGGCGGCATAAAATACTTGTAGGTGATGGAAATGTGAAATTCTTTTTAAATATTTTTTTTGGTGTCTAGGAGGCGTTGATTGCTCATTTATTGCTCTCTCAGACAACAATAAAACCCTCAAAGAGAAAAAAAAAAAGAGTTGAAATAATTTTTCTTTAATTGAATAGTCATCTTTTTTCAATGAAAATTGAGATAATTGCCCTTGAAATTTAAATTTCTTTCGCAACAATACAAGTGATAATTTCCTTCCGGAGACGATGATTTAATCCTTTATTTTTTTTGTCCAAACGTAAATGAAAAACTCCCAATATATCTTCAATAATAGCATCAATTAATCTCCCTCCCTGCTCCTTCACCGATTCCATCAGTAAAATTGATTGATGAAGTTCTCCGCAATTTCTAAAACCGATCTCGGCAGTACATGAAAAAAGTAATAAATCATTCATGAGAAAACCATATGGGCGGCATAACACGCTCAAGGTTATGTTCTGGATTATGATTCCTACCTCTATCTCTCGTCCAGCCCCTGGAAAAAAACACATTTTAATTATCTAGGAATGTGTACATACGGTAAAGTGAATTTACGATGTAAGCGCAAGAGCATATCCAATGAAGCGGTGTAGGTAATTGGGATGATGATATAATTAACCTTGTTGTGAGATATACTCAGTGAGATACCTGCCGCCAAGCTGTCTGTATCAACAGATATATTTCCTCCCCTCAACTTTTCGCGTGTATAGGTCGGATATAATCGCGGAATTGCACTGATAGTGGAATCTGATCCCATTGATCATACGCTACATGTCCACTGAACCTGCAATAATGTACTCATTTTTTAAAGAGAAAATTTTCTCATGCATTCGCACACAACGAGAAATATTGAATAAAAAATTTCTGTGTTTTTTTCGTAATTCTGGAGCGCAATGGGAAACTGGAAATGTAATGAAACTCAAATGTATTTATTACGAATAATCATGCAACTTTTTGGCAGTTCAATTTTTAATCGAATAGCCTGAAAATCTACTATCGCCACTTAAATTTTATCATTCAATTTCCTAACATTGTAAAGCCAACTGTAATTGGAAATCGCCTGAGGGAACCCTGAGCAGGATTAGTATTTTACCTGATCAGGTGAATTCTGATCATAAATTGTTCAAGCTTTGTTCCAGCTCTTCAGATTGAAATCATGTGAGGGATATCCCGATCAGGTTCTAACCTGATTCACCTGATCAGGTAATCTTTGATCAAGTTCGCATTTTATGAGCAGGATTCCTACTTGATCAAGCGATTTCTGGTAAAAAAAACTGATCAAATTGGTATCCGATTCCTTTGATCCTAAATACTGAAGAGAGATTCAGATCAGGTTTTAATTGGGTGGGCATGCCCCTAGCTTGATCAAGTAATCTCTGATGAGAATGGATCGTCTCGATCCAGTTCTTCAAGCCTACTTGAATCAAGATCAGAACTTGATCCAGTTTTTGTGATATTCCCTTCATCAGGTAATCACAATTTCTTCATAAATGTGCTTCAATTCAATGTGTGGATGGGGGAGTGAAGAAATGGCTTTTAACATAAACATGTAAAGTAAAAGTATTAAACTTTCAAATAAATTATGTTCAAATGCAAAAAATTAATTATACTGTCATCTATTCATTGGGGGTACTATCATTAGAACTCTTACTCATTAAGACCCGTCTCCTTTGGAATTTTTTAAAATTTTTATTACTAGATTTCCCAGATTTGCCCACTTTTTTTTGCCTTTGTGCCAGAGTAGATTATACACGCTAGAGAGCACAAAAAATTGTGATTTTTAAGTTAAATGAAGGATCATAATCTCTTAGTTGACGATAATTAGGTGTGGCCAGTATAAAATGACGATAAGAATATAATTATCAATGTATAATCACAGCCTCAATTCCCGAGATCTTTGGTCGACGTAAACAATATGGCGGTCGAATTCTACTTATAAAAAAAAAACTAATTATTATTCCTACACACACAGCGGATACTTGAGACCTAATTATCGTCAAGTAAGAGATTATGATTCTCCATTTCATTGGAAGACCATAATTTTTCGTGCTTTCTAGTGTGTGCCATCTACTCTAGCGTAAAGAAAAAAAAGTAGGGAACTCGGTGGAATTCAGAGGAAAAAATATGAAAATTTTTCAAGAAAACGGGCCTTAATGAAATATTGAATTTTTTAGTTGAACGAATTTTCCCTCTTGGAATATATTCTCGCACTCAGATCATTAAACATTTTAAAATTAGTGAATATCTTGACACAGATTATATAAGCAAATCCAAGTTCATTTATTAATAATAGCGCGGTAGTCTAATGGTTAGGGCATAAGATTAATAATCGTAGGGTCCCCCGTTCGATTCTCAGCATCGGTCAAAATTCAAAGGTTTTTTCAGCAATAATTACGATAGAGATCCATAAAAAAGGCGACGTGCAATGAAAAAGTTATTGTTTCGAATGAATTGTCATTAATAACTACGATTGATTTCGATGGATATATCCGGTTAAAATCTGTTTAGCTTAATCAAATCTGGATCCGTTCGATCTCTAATCAAGCCTTATTGTTTTAAAACTGCGTTACATGCCTGATCAGCTTGATCCATTTATCATATGCCATCCTGATCAATCGTCAGACCTAACCTGATCCAATCTTAACTTAGACCTGAGTTCAATTTCCCCTCGGATCGAGTTGCGTAATTTTTACTGACAATTTCTCTCCGTGCACTTCCCACTCCCCTCGGCGTAGAATCAAGAAAAAAAGGGGGGATGACAGGGGCAATAAAACGAGAAAAACACCTGTGTAAATTGTTTCTGCATTGATGATTCTCAGTAATAAATCATTGGATAAGACGCTCTCTTGGGTATTTGCGGATGAATTTTTATACGGGTAAAAATTGACTTTACGATGGTACAAACGAGGATTTATTCACAGGTTGTATCAATAACTCACTGCCTCGTGTGCAGGAGGCTCCTTCGCTAGACCGATAGAAAGGTATTTACCTAATTGCGCAAAGACGCATGACTGGTGCTGGCAGTATAAATTGTTGGTCGTGTTATCATCGGTGTCACACACACGCCCTGCTATGGCCTTATTCCAATACCACCGGTGGAGGATATTATTCTTCGTATTTATCGGGTATTAAGTCACTCTGGGTACACAACATTCCGGCCGATATTTGTCCAATATAATAGATTTGAATTTTCTCTTCCAGACGATGATGAAATTGTGACATGGGATGTTATGGTTTTACGATAAAACATGTGATAGAGTTTTTGTTAAAAGTCACGATGACCAGGTAAATTCAATTAATTGACACTAGCAGATATGCAGATGTGTTCTGAGTACATATTAATCAGTGAATGCAACACGCAACACTCGATCTGGCCTTCACCTTTCGGCGATTGTACTAATTGTTAAAAATTAATGAATCCTGTGCGTGAATAGTCTATCGATGCGCGAGATTAATTTCATTTGAATATCGCATGTTTATAATTCATATTTTCTCGTTACGCTTGGGAAAAGAGAGGATAATCGATACGAGGAGGAGAATGTTTTTTTTATTGAATTGGAATATATTATTGCGAGTTTGATTAAGAAGAAAGTTCATTTCAATTCCTCTTTCCAATGGGAATCGTTTAGTTCGAGAACTCCAGGTTGAGAGAAAAAAATCTTTTGTGAGAGAAGATTTACTGGCTACAAGAAAATATTTTCTGGCCAATTTAAAAACATGTGTAATTTATGGATAAATTATTTAGTTCTCAGACTAAGGGAAAAATGTCTCTCAGCGAGTTTCGATTCTCTTGCCTCGAAGAAATCTTTAGCTGTCAGTATGAGTCTTCTTATGAATTCACCTAGTTTGTATTAGAGCTAGAGTTTGACGGATTGTGAGAATCCACGATTTCTTGAATTGATGTCTCACTATATGTCCAACTGCAAAATTCTTATTGCGATTACTCGATGAACTGTTGGATTTTCGATAATAACATTTTTAGATACAAAATTTTATTTATGAAATAAAACGGATATTTTATTCAAGAATGTATTTTTTTACCAACCAGCATGTTGGAGAGAAATAATAGTATGAACAAGAGGTTTTGCTATTGTCGTCAGATTAATACTAGCTTAAGGTACTGGTACAGGTACTGGGTGTACCTCCAGCCGAACGTTTTCTAGATTGTTTTTGCTTTGAATTTTTTATCTACAAATGCGTCTCTTTGAAAACTCATTTTTTGCAATGAGTAGATCCCCGAGAATTATAAATATATATTTGAAAAAAACTAAAGAAAATTATCAACATTTTGAAAGAGCCTTTTTGAAAAATATTGAGAAATCAGGGAGTAGAGGGTGAACTAAAAAATGGGTAAAGGGTAATTACCTCGGCAAATGGCGTCTAATCGACATCAGCATGGCGGTAAGGGAGGCTGAAATGCGAAATAAAAAAAATAAAAAAAATTCTGCATTTTTTAAGCTTCCTTTTATACCGGAATAAAGAGCAGTCGCGATAAAAAAGTTGATGCAAAATTGCGATGCTCATCATCTGTCATTCCATGTGATCCGTGTTCTCAATTGTTCCTCCCAGTTATGAAACATTTTTTATTTGACTTTTTCCTGACTTATTTCTCAATATCGCTCGACAACCCTCTTTGAAAATGTTCCTGATTTTCTGTAGATTTTTTCAAACATATATTTATTATTCTTGGAGGTCTATTTACTACAGAAAATGAGTTTCCAAATAAATGTCTTGTAGATAAAAAATTCAAAACAAAACAATCTAGATACCGTTCGGTTAAAGGTACACCCGGGTCTCAAAGATGAAGAAAGTCCTCAGTTTTATACAACTAAGGATCCTAGGAAAAGTGGAGAGCAAGGTATGCTAGGGCTATTCTTAATTGATGAGTGTATGCTAAATAGCATTAGGGAAATCAGAAATTATTCATCAAAAAGACTGAAATACTGAGATCTACAACAGAGCACTTTCATTGGGAATCTTTTTAGTCTTCGAAAAACTTAAAAACCCTTTCGAATCGAGAAAATCTTATTCTGTTGAAATATTTTATTCTCTTACTCTTATTACATTATCTATCAGGAGATTTCATAATTTTGAGAATGAACAAGAGAATATTTTTTTTGTCAACTGAGTGGACTTTGTTAAAAGTATTTCTTTCACTCAGTAATTTTTCTCTCAGCGCAGTGGAATGATCATTGTTTATATGAGTTTATATTCGCGAGGATATCTAAACCCACTCGTTACCATTTTCCGGGGAGATCGTTGTGGATAGACGTAATAGCAATCCCGAGATTATCACGAGATAACAATCTACCCAGTGTGGAAGCCTAGAATTATTGTTACGAGCTGGGGAGCTACACGGAAAACCATTCCTATATGCTTCAGGGTCCTGAACTCTCCTATTCTCCTTCGTTAATTTCAGGTGGGGTGGGAGACGATAGTTACGTACGTGCCAGTCGAAGAAACAGAGTTTCCCCTAGGTCAATGTCGAATAATCTGATGGCTGGGTGATAGTATCTGTCTCGGACATTTGTGCTCAGTAGTAGATGTCTACAAATTGATTTGGACGAGTTTTTTTTTATTCAGCGCTTTTTCCACTCGTGATATTGAGAGAGAAATACGACAGTGGACATTCACTGTCGATGGAAAAAAACTGCTGGACCTGAGACGGGACTTCCGAGATCTCTAAAGTATATCTTGAGAGATATGCTTTGGAGATTGTACGGAGAAAGGTGTTTTCCAACTATTGATAGAAAGTTTATGAGATCAATCGAAAACGTGAAATTTTAAGATTTTCGCTGTTTATCATAAAAATTAATGCTAATGGATATAACTTGCCATAACTCCTTGTCTGTTTACACATTGTTGGAAATTTTTTGTGCAAATTGCTTGAGATTTAAACACTTCTGGGTTTGAAGGATTTTTATATTTTCTATTGAATAGAAAATACATCCGAGAAAATGAAAGTTGTTTTGCAATTGTATGGTGGTCAGTGTATTCTAAATTTATTATTGAATTATTATTATTATTATGCGTCATTTATTAAACTTATTTGAAAAAATAATTAACAGGTCTATAGTTTCCCCTTTATTATTTTTTCTGTGAAAATTTAAAGAAATTTTGAGAAACTCGTCGAAAACTACTGGAATTTCTGATTGAAATAATGGAACAAAAATTAGTCTTATATTTTTTATGTTTACACTGGGATGGAGAGAACATTTTTACGAGAGAAATTCTCAGGAGTCTGAGGCAGGGGTTTATACTTTGTTTCATATTGGATACAAATAGATTTGTCTTTATAATCAGTTCCTCTACGGAATTTATCAAGGGCAGATGTGTTTTCGAAGAGGTGGAATAAAGGATAAAGTTTTTCATTTATTTACTGGATTTATTATTTCAATTAGCCATTTGCTGTATCAACGATCCCAAATTTTTCTTAAAAATATTGATCCCTTCCTTCACAATTTTGAATAAAAGTCTCCGATCAAAGTTAACATCAATCACGTCGGACCAAAAATCGATAAAATCCCTGGCTCGCGATCCCAGGTTGATGCGATTGTGAAAACCGAATAGTCCCTCCGGGGATCCTTTCATAAATGTTCACAACTCGGAATGACACTCACATCCTCCGAGCACACATGTACCCGCAAATATCTCAACATTCTTAGAGTCATTGCGTCACTGCACGTGTTACATCGGCATGCAAACGTCTGAACGTGTGTAAATACCCTGGAAGGGCACAACCAACACAACTCGCCGAATAACAGAGAAAATATTGGCCAATCGTGATCACGAACTGCTTCAGAATAAGAAAAACTTGTTAATTGGTTTCACCGGCTGAATATGTTCAATGAGATTTCATCTTGCCTCTCGAATACACGGGATCTAGCATTCTCGTGTGCTTCTGTACGTCACTGCCTGTGCCTGTGTGTTAGTGTGTGTCAATGAGGCAACTATTCTATGATTTCCTGTGAACGGTGAAACTAGCACTCCCTATTTATCGGTCATCAACTCCGTCGATATGTATTCATGTCCATTTACCATATGTTTACAATGTACTAATATTTACTAGCCAACTAGAAAAATTCTGCTCGTTGAATTCTCATTAACGAGTGAAGATCCACTAAAATATTCAAATAGTTTGTAAAATATTCATATCATTTCATTTACATCTACTGCATTTACAAAGAATTAATATTTACTAGACAACAGGCAAAAGTGCTTCGAAAAATTTCACTTGTTGAATTCTTATTCACGAATGAGGACCTGCTTAAATATTAAAATATTTTGGAATTCCTTTTCTGTTCTACGACTGCAAACAACTCTTGTTTTCATCCAGGGAGTGGCCAACGAATTTTCAAGGCGAGTTGTACAATCCGATGTTTAAATTGATGTTTTACACAGAAAAATTCAAATTTTATTTTATTCTCGTGAATCACCAGGTTTGCAGACGCAATTTACTTTTTGAAATCGCAATTGACGTGTTCTAAAAATGTAAATCACGAGATTAATTACATACTTTGGCAGAAAAATGCGGAAAATTTAGAGACTCGAATTTTTCTTGATTGAGATCGTAAACGACGATTTCAGAAACGTAATTTACGATTTGTGATTGATTACGTGATTTATGTATTAAAAAATCATAAAATAGTTAGTTAGGACAGTGAAATCATAAAAAATCATAAAATACGATATGATGTCATAAATTCCAAGAATTTTAATTTTTTTAATAAAATAAAGTCACGTGGCTTTATTTTCTAACAATATTTAAGAGTCTAAGAGAGAGCGCATTATTTGTAAAACCTTTTTTGTAGAGCGCAATGAGATTCACATGAAAGATAGTGAGTAAAAACATACTATCTCTCTTTCACTCCACAATATTAAATGTTAAAAAAACAATAACACGTGACTTTCTTTTAATCTAGTATTTTCCATGATCATAACTGATATAATTTATTTCACTTACAATTTTGAAAAATGTAAATTACGATTTCCAAAGGGTAAATTCTGTTTATAAATCTCGTGTTTCACGAGAGTATTTTTCTGTGTGCAAAGAGCTGATATTTCTAAAACAGTAAGTAAAATTTTCTGGGAAAATTCAGCTCGTCAAAACTCTATTAACGAATAAGAATTCGCTAAAATATTCAAATATTCAGACGAAAATATCTTCCCATGTATTGAGTGTTGTCATGACATCTAATACGAGTTACCCACGCGCACACGGCGTTTGCGATCGTTCATCCCTCCTCTTTTCGCCAAGTTTGCAGAGCCTTTTGAGTTCTACAAACGCGGCATACCAATTGCTTCTACGTGCATAACTACATGGTGCATGCCACAAGGGTCTGCCTTCAGATGCTGTTGCTTCTATGTACCTCGATGAGCCTTTTTCCGCGTTCACTCGTGTTTCATGTTGTATGAATATCACAGGTAACCCTAGACGTCCGAACTCAACTGTTCCCCATGAGTTGTTGATCAATAATCCGACGATTGATGAGAAGTCCGTGAAAAACTGAAAATTCAGTTACGATATTACGCCTATGAGCACTCGCAATCCTTTTCCTGTCCACAAATGCCACATACCCATTGCTCCATACATTCATACATGTGGCCAATGGCTTCTTGTAATGCACTCGTTTCTCCAGTGTTATGTACGTGATTCTGATTCATATACACATAATCTTATGGGCGCATTATTCTGCGTATCGGCATGCACCAATGTGTGTCAGGGAAAGTGACCGCGAGGTAACAATTTTTAAGTATTTCAGAGGCCGACCACTGAGTGATTAATGCAATGCTAGGAAAACATTGAAATTTTAGGTTGATTTGTTGTTTTTGGAAGGGTTTCATTTACACTGAATGATATGCTCGTCAAAAACGAGATTTGAAAACCCTTTGCCCTTTTGAAATCGTAATTTACGCTTTTTAAAATCATGAATTACGCGATTGACCGAGTAACTTACAATCTCAATCTTGAAATTTTGTTAATTGAGATTGTGAATGACGATTACAAAAAAATAATTTAGAATTTTGAAAACAGAAAGTACAAGATTGTTCATGTAATTGTACTTTATTAAAAATCATGAAATCCGATGTATATCGAGATACGCGGGAGCGTATCGGCCAAGTAACCATTTTGCCTATTGCGCCTCTCATCTCTCTCACTCATCATCTCTCACTCATCAGGCCGAGA